>PVJC01046971.1:0-13090 GCA_004026665.1 Murina feae
GCACGCGCCTCCGTACCTCTGTACTTTGCTTCTGCCGCTCCTCTGAGTCTCAGACTCTTCTCTAGTTGTAGGATTTTCACTCAGCCAGCTGTCCTGTGGGTGCGAGTGGTGTCCGTGTGTTCTTTTCGAGGTTTTTCTGAAATAGTTGTTCACAGCTGCATTTACGGTGTCCACCCTATGCCGCCATCTTGTTTCTCCCAAAGTCAATAAAACTTAATCTGTGAAACACAGGCTCCTGGCTCCTGAGGAATTCTGAGCAAGGGAGAGCTGGGACTGGTCAGAAGCTCCCGGGGGCGTGAGGGCTGAGCAGAGCCGGGGGACTGGGATGGTGAGAAGGCCTGGGAGTGTGGGCCAGGAGGTCTCCAAGGGGCTGTGACTCACCAGGTGGAATGGGCCGGCCTTTCAAGAGCAGACAACAAGGTCCATGAAGGCCAAAAATGGCATCTAGAAGTTCTCAGCGCCAGGTGTCCTGGCCAGCCACCTGGGAAGCATTTTCAAACCAGAGGCCCAGGCCCCTCCGTGTACCAGTTAGAATCTGAGGAGTGGGGTCCGGCCATCTGTGTGTGAAAAGTCTCCACAGGCCACACAGATGCCCAGCTGAGCCAGAGGAACTCGGTAACAAGAGCAGGTTCAATGCCGGGATTGTGAAATAAAGGCGTACTCCGACGGATTGTTCTGGAAGTGGCAGGCAGCAGGATGGGCCAGGAGGCAGCTGGCGTAGGAGGCTGGGCACCAGGGCCCCAGGGAAACCAAGAGGTCCTGGGCCTGTGAGAGGGAGACTGAGGTGCAGAGAGTGGACAGAGACATTTAAAACCAGATTTTCCTGATGATAGAAGGATTTAGGGACAGCTCAGACGTGGAGGATGGAGAGCCTCAGCCTGGAGCGTGGAGGTGTCACCCAATGAAAATCAATCCAGCTAACAAGGGGACCGAGTGCAGCTGGACCGTGCTGAGCTGGTAATCACAGCTTCTGCACATGGAGTCCCCCACAGACACCCAGAATCACAGCATGTGGGGTATAGGGCGAGACTGGATCTGGAGCTGGAGATTCGGAAGCCCCCAGCCACGTGTCTAGTGTCCCCAAGGGAGTCAAGATAGAGTGTGACAGCAGAGGCCCCCAAGTATAATTCCACGCGTCACTCTGTGCTTCCCACACTCCCTGAATTGTCCCATTTTCACCTAAGCTTATGTATCTGTACAACACAACGTCTTTCTCCAAAGGAAAGGACATTCATCCCAGAAAGACCAGCAGAGGCCAGATGCTCCTAAGGGTCACACGTGGACCTAGGTCAGGTGGACCTAGAAATGCTAGGCCCAGGTGATGCTGGACCTGTGTCCCGGGGTCGAGTCAAAACCAGGTGGAAAAGAGGCCCCCAAATCCAGCATTTCTCCAGCTGGGTCCTCCCTGCTTCGGCACGGCGTGTTCACTCCATGCCTTTTCTTACTCTTTACAGAGAAAAGCTTCCGGGAGCAGCAGTGTGAGAAGTATAACGCCTACAATTACACCGACATGGACGGGAACCTCCTACAGTGGGTCCCCAAGTACTCGGGGGTGTCCCCCCGGGACCGCTGCAAGTTGTTCTGCCGAGCCCGGGGAAGGAGCGAGTTCAAGGTGTTTGAGGCCAAGGTGAGACTCATCTCCTGGAACTCAGATCCACAGATGAGGTTGAAGGTCACCTACCACCACCATCACCTCTCCCACCCACCCCTCCACCACCACCAGGGGCTGCCTCTATGCCCACCAGACCCTCTCTTCTCCTGCTGCAGGTAATCGACGGCACCCTGTGTGGGCCAGAGACGCTGGCCATCTGTGTCCGTGGCCAATGTGTCAAGGCTGGCTGCGACCACGTGTTGAACTCGTCTACGAAGCTGGACAAATGTGGGGTGTGTGGAGGCAACGACAACTCATGCAGGAAGATCTCTGGCTCCCTCAGCCCATCCAGGTGAGTCTCCTTGTAGTTCAGTACCAAGGTCAGGAGCAGAACAGGCTTTGGAATCACATCCCATAAGTTTCGATTGTGCTGCTACTTAATACCCATGGAATGCTGAGCTTCATTTTCTTGGTAAAATGTCAGGAGTCCTTCATACTCAGAGACTTTGTAAAAAGCCATGAGATGGGACATGGGAAGCACTCGGTACAGGGTCTGGCCCACAGAGAGGACCTTGCACGGGGCGGCCAGAGGCCACAGGGACAGGGATGGGTCATCTCTGAGTCAATCAACAATGGAGTTACACTGAGTAACCGGGATCTTTGCCAGAGAGCAGCTCTTCCAGGCCTGTTTGAGGAAGGGCATCTCACCCTCCTCCTGACGAGCCTCTTTTGGCAACTGAATCTTTAGAAAAGGGGGTACAGGGAGGGGGCCTCCGTGGCCTCAGAGGCCTCAGTGCCTTCATAAGTCTGAGCACTCCAGACGCTTTCTCGCAGCTTAATGCTCCTAGTATTTAAGTCCTTTCACCTCTGTGACCTTGTTTGATTTCTAAAATAAATCCCTGAGGTGGACAAGGCCAACCCTATTATTCCCCTCTTACAGATGAAGACACTAAGGTTCCATATGATTACCAGACTCTTCTAAGGTCACACTCATCATTCATAACAGCCAGGAAGAGAACTCAGGTTTCTTAGCTCCTGGATAGTCTTCTTCCTGCTGCTGCAGGCACTTCCGGAGAGGAAGGCAAGGGCAGGTGCTATGCAGCCACTCTGGGCCCCTATCTCTCTCTGTCTCACATCTCATCAGGCTCAAGAAAACAGGATCAGCCCACAGCAGACAACTTAGATGTCTTTTCAAATTTAAAATCAGGGGATATAGAAAAAAGAAGCCTGGAATAGGGGATGTTCAGATACTGGGTCCCTCAGCTGGCCCTCTCTTAGGCATCAGACAAATGGGCCCACAGATACTTTCATATATATATATATATATATATATATATATATATATATATATATATATATATAATTGTTCTCAGAGAGGAAGGGAGAGGGAGAGAGTGGGAGAAACATCAACGATGAGAGAGAATCATCAATTGGATGCCTCCCGCATGCCCCCCACTGGGGATCCAGCCAGCAACCCCATCATGTGCCCTGACCAGGAATCGAACCATGACCTCCAGTTCATAAATTGATGCTCCACCACTGAGCCACACCGGTCGGGCCTTATGGATACTTTCATGTGCCCTGGACTAAGCAGCTGGCCCCAGCTGGGCAAAAGGCAAAAATAGTGAAGAACCGACTGGCTGTGTTCTTCAGTCCCTTTCACTTGCTTCCCAACCTGTGTCACCCAAATGCTTCCACCCCAGAAGAGAAGACTAAGAACCAGCATTCCTCCAAACACATAAATCCCTGCAATAGGGTTGAAATAGTTTCCCAAGGCAGCAACCTACCCAACCAGAAGCACGGCTCGAGGTATCTGGGTACATCAGAAGGCAGCTCCTCTGTCCGGCTTCCCGCCCTAGCGCCACGTGAACCCAATGCAGAGAACTGTGGACTCTCAGAGATGGGGTGAGGCAGCGGATTCTGGAGTGAGTGTGTGGAACGCATTCTCCCACGTGGGTTTGAGCTCTGGCTATGAACGTGGCCAAGCAAAGTTTTATCCCAGGGCAAAAACGAAATGTGTTTGAGGTCTCATTTGAGCCAAGAGCTGCCAGGCTTGGCAAACCCCTCTGAGCGGCCTTCCTCCCGGGCTATTGTCAAGACCCACACATCTCACCCCTCAGCCCCAACACTGGAAATGGAGTTGTCACCCCCGGCAGCTAGCTGATGTAGAACTTCGAGGCGACTGCATCTTTATTTGCTACTGGTTTTGTCCGCCAGCCCCAGTCACCAGCAAGTTCACTTCCTCAGGCTCTAGGCCGGGAAGGCACTGGTCCCAAGGGTATCTTTCTGTTCCTGTCCTAGTTATGGCTACAATGACATCGTCACCATCCCAGCTGGTGCCACAAACATCGATGTGAAACAACGGAGCCACCCAGGAGTCCAGAACGATGGCAACTACCTGGCATTGAAGACCGCAGACGGGCAGTACCTGCTCAACGGGAACCTGGCCATCTCCGCCATAGAGCAGGACATCTTGGTGAAGGGGACCATCCTGAAGTACAGTGGCTCCATCGCCACCCTGGAGCGGCTCCAGAGTTTCCGGCCCCTGCCTGAGCCCCTGACCGTGCAGGTCCTGACTGTCCCCGGTGAAGTCTTTCCCCCCAAAGTCAAATATACCTTCTTCATCCCCAATGACGTGAACTTCAGCATCCAGAGCAGCAAAGAGAGAGCGACCACCAACGTCATCCAGCCCCTGCTCAACGCGCAGTGGGTGCTGGGGGACTGGTCCCAGTGCTCGAGCAGCTGCGGGGCTGGCTGGCAGCGGCGGACCGTGGAGTGCCGGGACCCCAGCGGCCAGGCCTCCTCCACCTGCAACAAGGCTCTGAAGCCCGAGGATGCCAAGCCCTGTGAGAGCCAGCCATGCCCTCTGTGACCTGGTGGGACGGAGCCAGTCTTGTGCTCATGGACTCGGGCTGCTGGGGCGCAAACAAGTGTCCCCACTGTGGTGACCCTCCGTGCAGAGGTGGCATAGCCGACCCAGGTCTCACATTGCGCCAGCCCCGCTGGCACGGGGAGGGGAAGAGAGGATGGGCCAACCGATCATAATGTCTACTTTCTCGTGGATGGGACCTTGCTTGGGTTCAAGTAGAGGGGATAGGTTAAAGGTGAAAAGTGCACCAGACCCAAATGGGAGACTCATTGAACCTGTTTGCAAAGGACTAACAAAGTTAAATGGGAAAAAAAAAATGTTTTGTATTGGGTTTCCCCTATAAATCATCTACCTCAAAGGGGGAAAAATATCCAAGAGAGGTGTGGGGCAGAGGGTCCATGGTGAACGTCAAAGCAAGCTCCTAAGCTGGCTGCCAACACGATCATGACTTTCTTCAGTATTAAAACCCATCGCCTGCGGGGCTGCAGGGCTGTGGAGAGCCGTGTGTTCTCAGGCCTCCACCTGCATGGGTGGATCCCATCCCAGTATTTATGCAAATGTGTCTCTGAACTAAAGTGTGATCTTGTGCCAACGTCGTGGTCTGGTCTGGTTCCGTGGAAAGGGCGAGGACCCGGAGCCCCAGGACAAGGGCTGACACGGGATCAGCGCCTTGAACACACTGGGAAGCGGGTACTCGCCCAAGTCCTTTCCCGCTTCCTCTGGAGCAGCTGTTCATTTGCATAATCCAGACAAGTGGTCCTCAACCGTTCTCGGGCATTAGGGTTACCTAGACAGCTTCTTGAAACACAGATTGCTGAGCTCATAGCTTCTGATTCCACAGGATGGTCCTACTGCCCCCGAAATGAGGGTCTGCATTGCCCACAAGTTCCCCGGGGAACATGGAGGCTGCTGGTTTGGGGGCTGCCCTGGTGGAAACTTCCAGTGCACAGGATGCCTCCAGGCTCCCTTTTCTTGAGAAAGACTATTATCCCCTTCCCCTCTGCATGTGTCCCCATCCTCACTTTTGCCAGCTGGAGATACAAGCCCCTTAGGGTCCGAGGGATTCGGAGCCCTGGCTCTTTCTCTCCACACCAGGTCCATTCCCAACTCTGGGCCCAAGCAACTGCAGCTGTCCCCACTGGCCCTTTTACACAAAGGGCATGTCTCCCCAGCCCCCAGAGACCTACCTCTAAAACCCCCTCTTCCATCCCTAGCTCCTCATGTCTTCCTGGCTCAGTCTTCCATGCGGTTGTTGTAGATGATACGGAGTCATTGGTCATAAATGGGTGAGGAGAAACAGACATCAAGAAACAATATTCTAGCGAAAAGAAAGAAAATATATACATTTTCGTCTTCCCTCCCTTGTTACCCTTTACCCACTTGCCCTTTCCTTTTCTTTTCTCTTAAGACCCCTTCAAATATATGGTGACACGGATAAAGAAGATGCTCTATGGAGCCCTATGTGAATGAGAACAGGGGCCGGCTGAGGACTCGGGCCCTTGGGTACGAGGCAAACTGGATATTAGCCTTAGCTCAGGGGTGGGGAACCTCTTTTCTGCCAACGGCCATTTGGATATTTGTCACATCATTTGCAGGCCATACAAGATCATCAACATAAAAATTAGCCTGCTGTATTTGGTCAAACATTTCATTAATTCACCCCCAATGCCTTGGCAGGGCCAGACCAAAGGATTTCACAGGCCTTATACGGCCCCAGGGCCAGACGTTCCCCACCCCTGCTTTAGCTGGTCATATTAGTGTGGTGCACAGTGGCTGTTGACCAGTTTTCCCGTCTGCTCTTCTGATCTGCCGACTGTTGGGTGAGTGGGAGGCGGACTTACCTAAACATAAACAAGCACTCACGCAGGCATGCGAACAGTGGCTAGTAACACCAGAGCTGTCCTTGCTGTGCGTCAGTTTCGCTGAGGCTCATATGTGTGTTTCTGCCATTCTTTGTCTCCTTTCATTTCTCATTCTCCCCCCAATAATCAAGGCCAACTGTGTCCCCCATTAGCTGCTCATGCCAGTCCAGCTGTGCCATCCCTACCGCCTGCATCACACCAGGCACAGCTTGCGCCCTGGAGTTCAGCTGGCAGCAGAGCTGCTGATGTGCAAAGCAGAATGGAATCCAGCTTGGCTCTTCCTCGCTGTGTGGGCTCGGCCAGGCTCACAGAATACATACTTGTTTGTGTCTGGAAATTCAACAGCTGCAGCTCAGGGCCTCAGAAAACAGATCTGCAGAGAGAGGCCGCACCATCAGTTCCCACAGCCAACCACGACCACCTTTTTTTTGCCCAGATAAGAAAACACTGCATTTGCACTGCTGGGAATTTGCATGTTGTGGTTAGCACTCCTAATGGACACTGGTACCCGGCGCGCCTCCTCCTGGGAGTCCCCGTGGCCCTGACTCGGCAGGTGATTTGGTCATTCATCTGCACCCTCCGAGTACCTGCCGTAGGCGTCTTGTCAAAGGGGATGGGTTAGGGTCCAAGTTCATTTGCAACCTTTCGCCCCGGAGACGAGTGAATCCTTGCCTGAAATTTATTTTCTGCCCTTACTCCCTCAGAGCTAACCAGAGAGTTTTGTGAATTTGCAAAAGGATGCAACGCAATTGTTCCCCAACCCACTTCAGCAAAACACCCCTTCCTCCCGGGAACATCTTCCAGGGGCGATGGGGCCATTTTCCCACCAGCTCTCCATCTTGCTCTCAGATGACGTCCGCTGGCTTCTAGACCCTTCGTGTTTGGGCTTTGTAACCAAGTGGGCCTCCTAACGAGGGCCGCTCGTCCTTCCTAGCATCCAGTCGTCCAGTGCTTCTTTCCTCTGGACCCTCTCCTTTTTGTCCAAGCTTTGCTTCTCCTGCTTAAAAAAAAAAAAAAAAAATGAAAGGCCAAGAAAAATGTTTAAAGACAAGAACAATGGGAAAGTTCTTGGCTTTGTCTTGATAGTTTCAACTTGCGGTCCAGGGAAAACAAAGCAAGCGGCTTTGTCACCACTTCATCCTTGAGTGTGCGAAGCGGGAGGCAGTGTCGCTGCTCAGTGCCAGGGTTGCGTCCACGGCCCAGATGCCCAGTGTCCAAGTCTCACCCGGGGGAGAGGAAGAGAGGCTCACGGGCCCACAGCCATTTCTACTCCATGTGGTAGGCCTCGCATCACTGGTCCCTACGGGAAGCAGGGGCATCCCCTTGGCTGCCTGGAGATTCGGAATGGTTGGTCTATTAGAGTGAACAGAAATCTGGAACTTACTAAAGAGAAGCAGATGTGGTATTACCCCTGAGTTTCTAGGTCTCCGCTGCCACTGCCTTATGACTTCCTTTTGCCTCGTTGGTGCGTGGAAGCTGTGCTACTGAACGTGTGGCCCAGATACAACCTTAGAGAGGGGTGAGCGTGGTGAAGACAGTGAAGGCCGCGTCCTAAGTAAGTTAAGTGACTGTCTCTGACTCCTGTCCTCCTCCCGGCCTGCCCTGCACTGTGTAAATTGGAGGAGAACCCCTAAGTGAAGAGAAGAATACTTCCACCAGCGTACCCCACCCCCAAGTCCACCATTAGTTGGACAATAAGCCATCCCAAGACCCTGAGCAAGTACTGCCCATGGGGGTTCCATGGAAGGTAGAGGAAGGAAGCATCCCCACCCCCAACCCATCCCGAGAAAGATAAGCAGGGACTTGCTCACCTTTGGGGGCCCTTGGCTGAAGGAAAGAAGGTCTCTATGAGAAAGCTCCCCTCCAGCACAGCTCAGTTTCCCATGGCCCCTGCCTGAGCTGCAGCTTTAAGAAAGTTGTTTGCGGGCCCGGCTAGGGTGGCTCAGTAGTTGAGCATCGGTCTATGAACCAGGAGGTCATGGTTCGATTTCTGGTCAGGGCACATGCCCAGGTTGTGGGCTGGATCCCCAGTAGCAGGTGTGCAGGAGGCAGCTGATTGGTGATTCTCCTCTCCCTTTCTCTCTGAAATGAATACATCTTTTTTAAAAAGAAAGCTGCATGTGGAATGTGAAAGGGAAAGAAGTCACCAACCTAAGTGACATTTTGAAAATTTTCTAAAAAGAACAGACTAACACACTGCAGGGAGCTCAGAGTTGGGGTGCTGAGTGAGCCAAGAGATTGGGCTATGACCCCCGGGCCCTCTCTGATTCACCGGCTTTATGTCGGCCCTTCCAGGCACCTGTCTGCTTTCTAGGCCGGAGTTTCCCAACAGCCTGGCTGGACTTATCAAAACAGGTGTACCCCTTTACACCTGTACACCCTTCTTCAGATGTGAAGCTTCTCTGGCATTCCAATAGCGAGGTAGTTTGCCTTCCTTGCTTAAAATTTGAGTGACGTGCCTTCGCCGATTTGGCTCAGTGTCTAGAGCGTCTGCCTGCAGACTGAAGGGTCCCAGGTTCAATTCCAGTCAGTGGCACATGCCTGGGTTGCTGGCTCAATCCCCAGCAGGGGGCATACAGGAGGCAGCCAATCAATGATTCTCTCTCATCATTGATGTTTCTCTCTCTCTCCTTTCTTCTCTGAAATCAATAAAAATATACTTAAAAAAATAAAATTGAGTGACAGCCAATTCACGCCCCCCAAAAACTAGGTAAAGGGGCTCCTCACAGACACAGCTCCAGTATTGGGAAAATAAAGATGAGAAGACCCTGTATAAGCATGTTCTGCACAGTAATGCTAGTACAGGAAAGAAAAAAAATACGAGAAGCTTCTAAGATACCTGTCTCTTTGAGAACATACTCTCCCTCAGGCTTTGGGTTGGGCTCAGCCATGAGAGACAGGTGATGAGGAAAGTGCTGGCTAGTCTCCCACCCCTGTGAGCTGCCCAGCCTACCCTTGGAAGATGCATGATTGCCCCAGGAAGAGAGAGGGTCAAGAAGCCTTGTTCAGACCTCACCATTCCTCATTCCAAATATCGTGTAAAGTCAAAGGCACACTGAAGAGTTTGTCCTCAGCCAAACACAACTTCCTGTTTCTAAGAAAGGGAAGAAAAAAAAAATAGTTGAAAGGGTTTTTGGACACTGGAGATTTCAAGTTTCTATAAACGCCAATGAATCAGACACATGTGGAATAAATTTCTCCGGAAGTAAAAAAGATGCTGTGAGTTCCTCTTGCTGGACCAGCAAGTGGGAAAGGGTAGCTGGATGGGAGGTGCACCAGACTTCGAAAGGAGAGAGAGAAGCCATGTGAGTGCTGGATCAAAGAGAGGGTCCCAGTGTTGACAAGGGTCAATCCAGGCCCTCCCAAGGCCACATCCTGAGCTTGCTGATTACTCAGAGCTTCTCCACCTCTGAAATCATACATGTAACTATCCTACTCCCTGACCACAACTTCCTGTCACTCCAGATTCCTCACCAGCTCCCACTACACATATTCTAGGTACCCCCCCCCAAGAATATTTCTCTCCCAGCTCTCCTAAAGGGCACAACATATCAGGTCTAGACTTTCAGGGCTCCCACGTGGCTCAGCTTCCCCGCCCCCATCATCCCATCAACCCCTCTGTTCTCCCACCTGCCCAGAGGGATGCATCTCTTGGGCTTGGCCCCTGACATGATTCACCGGTCACTCGGTTCTGTCTAGTTTCACTGCTCCACAAAGCTAGGTCTTCCGATTTCAAGGTGGGGTAGAGAAGAGGGAAAAATCCCTCACAGGGGCAGGATCAAGGACAACATATCTTTGAGACAAAGACTTGCCACCATGCTAACCTTGGGCTCCTGTGAGCCTTTCTCCTGGGTGTGGCAATGCTGAACACGTGTCTCTCTCCTCTCCACCTTGAGTTACATCACCAAAGACTCCTTTTACTTTCCTGGCCTTCAAATGTGCTTGATCTCAGGAAGGACGATGGGGTGAAAAAAACAGCTGCCCTCAAGAAAATGAGAGTCTTCAGACAAGAATGCACAATTTCTTGCCACCAGTCCTAAGATCTTACCTGTAGCTATATCTATCCTTTTAAACATCTATCTTCTTTTTTTTTAAAATATGTTTTATTGATTTTTTTTACAGAGAGGAAGGGAGAAGGATAGAGAGTTAGAAACATCGATGAGAGAGAAACATCGATCAGCTGCCTCCTGCACACCCCCTACTGGGGATGTGCCCACAACCAAGGTATATGCCCTTGACCGGAATCGAACCTGGGACCTTTCAGTCTGCAGGCTGACACTCTATCTACTGAGCCAAACCAGTTAGGGCAAACGTCTATCTTCTTTTCCTGTTTCTGTTACAATGATGAGGTATTTTCCTACTAGCAGAATCAATCCCTTCTAGGTACCATAGCCCTCCACATTCTCAAGGTCCTCTACCCTTCGCCAATTCCTGTCTCTCCTGCAGATTGAGCTCCTCTCTCTGCTAGCTCCTTCTCATTGGTCTTTGAAGGCACTGTTCCATCTCCTGGCTACCATTACGCAGTCATATCTCTTCACTCTCTTCCTTGCTCGGGAAGCTCCCACTGCTCCCCCAAAGAGCACACTCTTTTCTTCCTCCAGACACTCACGGGGTCTTCCCTGAATTTCCTTTCTCCTTTTTCTCCTCTCCCCGCTTCAACCAACTGCTACTCCTTCTCCAGGTCCCAGATGCAAGATCACCTCCTCAAAGGAATTCTGGAGTTCGGATCAGCACCCCCATGGCGTTGTGCACTTCACATTTCAAATATGTGGCACGCTGGTGGCCCCTCCAGTCTTCACTACTGGACCACACACTCCTTGAGACCAGACTCCATCTTTTATTTTTTATGTATTTTTATTGTGGAGAGTATTACAGATGTCCAGGTTACATCTTGTCATTCTCGTCTAGCCTAGAGCTTTTACACAATCTAGGCACTTAAAAAATTAGAACAGAAATGATCCCGTTTTTATTTTCCACCTTAAAAACAATATGGTTACACCTGTCCACATTCCTCTCTGCTTCTTCCATCGTCAAATTTGAGAGGATCTCTCCCCTCCTCACCTCCTAACAAGTCAGCTCTTCCCCAGCTGCCCATGAGGACTCCTGCCAAAGTCATTCAATGACCATGTGGTAAATCCAGCAGACAGTCCTGTCTGCTATGGCCTGTACCCTGGCCTCCTTTGTCGTTTCTATCCCCCTGGCCACCGTTAAGTTGTGGAAATCCTCAGGGTTTTACTCACTCTTCCTGGGTGATCCCAGATGTCCCCATGGATTCAGTTTTTTCGGTATACCAATCACTCCCAAATTTATTTTTTTTAATATATTTTATTGATTTTTTTTTACAGAGAGGAAGGGAGAGGGTTAGTCTGAAACATCGATGAGAGAGAAACATCCATCAGCTGCCTCCTGCACACCCCCTACTGGGAATGTGCCTGCAACCAAGGTACATGCCCTTGACCGGAATCAAACCTGGGACCCCTCAGTCCACAGGCCAATGCTCTATCCGCCGAGCCAAACCGGTTAGGGCCCTCCCAAATTTAAATCAGGAGGCTGTGTTCACCCCATCATTCAGAGATTCGCTAGAACTCACGGGACTTGGCTTGTAGTTGTGCTCATGGCCGAGGTTAATATAGAGATGTTGTGAGGATACACAGCTGAGTTGTAAGGGACCAAGACACAGGTGGAGTCTGGAGGAAGCTCTGAGGCTTCTGTATGCTCTCTCCCTCCTGTGAAGGGTCCCACAGAGCTCACATGTGTGTGATGTTTCTGCCCAGGGAAGCTCATCAAGGACTCAGTGCCCACGGTTTTAGGTGGGGGCTGGTCATGGAGGCTCCCTCTCCCTAACATGTACCGAAGTTCCAGACTCCCGGAAGAAGAGCGGGTGTCCAGCATAAATCATATTGTCTGCACAAACAGCCTGGCCACAGGGAACCAGCCTTCTCGGTTGACTGTTGACTGAGGACACTGTGAGAACCAAGCTCCCAGACACCAGCTGAGGGCCAAGTGCAGTCAGGACTTTGTAAGGACATCAGTGCAGGCCTGCTGTGTTTTTACTCCTTCCTGCACAGGCTGGATCTGTCTCCTGGACCCCAGGCCCGTATGTTCCCAACATCCCAGCAGGCTCAGCGTCTTCACGATCACCCTCTTCCTCCAGCTGCTGCACCTATGGCCTATCTCCTGTCCCCCGCTTCTTCCCCACCCATCCTATCCTCTGCTCCTCAAAGGCACCCACCTCTCTCTCTTCCTACTGCTGTTCAGGGTACCTCATGCCAGCACGACTCCGTCAGCCCTCAGAACAAGCCTCTCCCATTGCGTTTGACATCCCTCCAATCTGATTCTCACGTGACTCAGAGTTATCTTTTAAACAGGAACATGGGATCGTTTTATCTCTTCTCTTAAACCCTTTAATAGCTCCCTAATGCACTAAGACTATAAATTTCAAACTCTTAACAAGAACTACAAGTTCCTGAGTGAACCATCCTCAAACAGCTCCCAGTCTTATGTGACGTCACTCTCCCCCTCTGGTGACACTGGGGTCTGGTCGGTTCTCCCCAAGCTTTTTCTCATCGCAGGGCTTCCCATATGCCCTTCTCAAGGCTGGGGTGCTCTCCTCTGCTCATGCCTGGTTCCCCTTGACTCGTCCTTGGGGTCTCGGGTTGACATGTGCTCAGTAAGTTCTGCCCATCTTCCCCAGTCTAAGCGAGGCCCCCTTACCCTCTTTCAGAATCAGTAACTGCATATAACTGGTGTGGATTTTTCACTTCATGA
>PVJC01046972.1:0-13088 GCA_004026665.1 Murina feae
GGATGAAGTAGGACCCTTACCTCATACCATATATACTAAAAAATTAACTCAAAATAGGTAAAAATAAACCTAAATGTATGAGCTAAAACCATAAAACCCTTCAAAACCATAGGGGTAAGTCTTTGTGATCTTGGATTTGGTAATGGATTCTTAGATATGACCCCAAAAACACAAGCAACAAAAGAAAAAAAGGTACTGGACTTGATCAAAGTGGCTGTTAAATATACCTACTCTTGTAATTTTAAAAAAGATAGATACAATTTTCACTTAGATTGGTACAGGTAAGAAAGCTTGATGATATGCCATGTTTAGTGAGGACTTGCAGTATTGGTATATGGTACATATAATACATATACACATAGATAAGCATATGCAAAAAATATTTCTGAAAGACTATATAAGAAATTGGCATTGGTCATTACCTTTGAGGAGTGGAATAGGGTCCTGGAATGAGAGAAAGGTTTGCTTTTCACCATGCTTTTCAAGGTTTTGGATTTTGTTTGGCCATGTGTATTCACTATTTATTCCAGTAGTTCTCAACCAATGACCTCAGCCACTGGAATTGGTTCGCAACAAATTCTCAGGCTCTACCTTGCTGCATCTGACACTGGGAACGGGGCCTTAGAAAGCTCTCTGGGTGATGCTGATGTTTGCCTATTCAGAGAACAGAGAAATACAAAGATCTTGACCACTTCACCTATTACATCATAAAAGGTTTTAAACTACATAGATTAACCCAAACAAACGCAGGACAGTTCTTTAAGATGGCACAATTACATAAGCACAGGGACGCCAATAGAACTTGGGAGTCATATTTTTATTTTTAGAAGTCATTCCCTAGTATATACAAGTTTTGTTTGTGGAGAAAAGTAAACAAACCACCTAGCTGCCTGTTGTATACAGTGGGCTTGGCTTCTGAGTGAAAGTGAAGTCACTAATCATGGAGACTTGATTGTTTGAGATCTACCTCATGACATAAGCCAGACTGACATGGTTCCCCTTCCCCCATTTTTAAAACCTCTTCTGCTTAAGTAACAGGAAATAAAGTCTGGACTCTACTCATTCCAGTTTTATCTGTGTATTTAACGACATAATAAAGTATTTCATTCTTTTATTTCCCAGACATGAGCCAACGATGCTTATAAGTTCCTTGTCTCCTTTCAGGTACACAAATAGCATGTTATCAGCCATAGGAATCTCCTATGCTTTCCTGATATGGCTCAGTCAGACACTATGGATGCCGATTTATCCTTTGTGTGTTCTTGCTGAAGGTAAGAAAAGAGTGACTTGCTCTATTGCTTACTAATAAAAGCCAGCTAGTCATAAGGGTTCACTAAATGTTTTGATGATTAAATTACTATTTCTGGCACTGCTTAGCTGACTCGGTGTTCCTTTCCGAGCATACTTCCCTTGAAAAGGGAAAGCATGAAGAAGCAAAGTTACAGGGGGAAGCAGCTCTGCACAGTAGACAATATACTGGATAAGGAACAAAAACTTGAATCTATGCCCTTAACTTCATTAACTCACTGTATGAGTTTTGTATAAATCACTTAAGTCTGGTTTACTCATCCAAAAGGGGTTTCAAATTTAGTGACTCAGCGATGATTTTCCCCCCAATTAAAGTATTTTAAATTATAGTTGACACACAATATTAGTTTCGGGTATACAGCGTAGTGGTTCAACATTTATATACCTTACAAAGTGGTCACCACAATTATCATTTGTCAGCATACATAGTTCTAACAATATTATTGACTCTATTCTCTGTGATGCACATTACATCCTGTGACTTATTTTATTACTGAAAATTTATATTTCTTTCTTTTTATTGTCTAAAGTTGTACATAAGTCTCCTTTTTCCCCAATTGACCCTCCCCCACAACCATTTTCACCCCAGGCAAGCCCCCACTACCCCAGTGTCTGTGTCCATGGGTTATGCTGTTATGCATGTATGCAAGTCCTTTAGTTGCTCTCTAGCCCCTCCTCCCCTGCCATTTGTCTCTGAATCTATTCTTGTTCATCAAATTATGTTGATCATTATATCTCACATATGAGTGAGATCGTGATATTTATCTTTCTCTGACTGGCTTATTTCGCTTAGCAGGATGCTCTCCAATTCCATCCATGCTGTTGCAAATGGTAAAAGTTCTTTCTTTCTCATAGTGGCGTAGTATTCCATTGTGTAGATGTACCACAGTTTTTAATCCACTCATCTGCTGATGGCCACTTAGGCTGTTTCCAAATCTTAACTATGGTGAATTGTGCTGCTATGAACATAGGGGTGCATATATCCTTTCTGATTGGTGTTTCCGGTTTCTTGGGATATATTCCTAGAAGCAGAATTACTGGGTCAAATGGGAGTTCCATTTTTAACTTTTTGTGGAAACTCCATACTGTCTTTCATAGTGGCTGCACCAGTCTGCATTCCTACTAGCAATGCATAAGGGTTCCTTTTTCTCCACATCCTGACCAGCAATTGTCATTTGTTGATAATAGCCATTCTAATAGGTGTGAGATGGTATCTCATTGTTGTTTTGATTTGCTGCCTATGGAGTCTTGGAGGATTTTTCACATTTGTATTTCTTAATCCCCTCTCCTTTTTCACCCAGCCCTGCCCCTCTGGCAACCATCAGCCCATTCTCTGTATTTATGAGTTTGTTTCTGTTTTTTTTTTCTACATGTAAATGAAATCATACAGTTTTTATCTTGACTTATTTTACTTAATGTAATACTCTCTACCTGGGTCCATCCATGCTGTCTCAGATGCCAAGATTTCATTTTTTTAAAAAATGACTGAGTACTGGTACCTGGAAGTCACTGATTGTCTTTTCCTTGCCTCCCTCTTGCCCCCTCCCCTCTCACCTCCACTCCGCACAGAGGCCTTTGGTCATTTCATGTGTATATTTTGTTCTCAAATAGGTGGTAAACTCTTTGCGAGGAGAGAGAATTTTGACGTTCCTCATGGCTTGCAATTTGGTGCCCTTTCCTTCCCCCTTGCCCTACACTAAGGTTCTCCTGAACCATGTCTATAATTCTCTACATGGGATAGACTTCCTCAAACCATTTTTAATCTTCATCTTGGTTATTACAACTTAGATTCTGATCCAATATTGCTGTTATAATTGGACTTTATTCAAATTTTAATTTCACATTTCATCTCAAAAAGTAGCTTAAATCATTAGTTTTGGTTATATATTTTTTCTTTTCTTTAAGTGAATTTCTAAGTATTTTAAGACCAATTCTAAATCCGAATCGAGTATTTGTGATGATGTAATTTTATATGATAGGAATCCATCTTGAACAGCTAAATTACAATCTGAGAAGAGCCATTCAGTCACCATTAGGTCATCTAGACGTACTTAGCAATACTACCTAGACTCTTCTCCTTGGCTTGTTTAATTGTGCAATTACTTGATTAATGATGACATTAAGTTAGATTGATTAAAGTTTCTCCTTAAAAAGGAAATTTAGGGTTTTTATTATTCCCTTATGTGAGAAAAGATGCAGCATATATTATTTACATCACCTTAAATATGGAAAGTGGGAAACTATATATAAAAAGGCCTGACATTTTAAATTGATTTTTATCTGGAAACTAGAGAAAAATTCAGTAATCCTAGTTCTGCGGTTTATTCAGGCCTCACCCATTAAATTTCACTTCCATTTTGACCAACTGATCAAAATTGGTCTGATTATGTATTGCATTTAAATTTTTTTAAATGTTCAATTATAGTTGACATATAATATTATATTTGTTTAAGGTGTATAATATAGTGATTAGACATTTATATACCTACTAGAGGCCCAATGCATGAAATTTGTGCAAGAGGCTTGGTCCTTGTAGCTTTGGCTTCGTCTGGAAGGACATGTAGAAGGTCATTCGGTGTCCAGTCTAATTAGCATGTTACACTTTTATTATTATATACTAGAGGGCTGGTGCACAAAAATTTGTGCACTTGGCGGGGGGTGTCCCTCAGCCCAGCCTGTGCCCTCTCACAGTCTGGGACCCCTCAGGGGATGTCCACCTATTAGGCCCGCTCCCCAGGGGATCAGGCCTCAGCCGGCAGTCAGACATCCCTCTGGCAGCCCAGGATCCCTCAGGGGATGTCCACTTGCCAGCAGGGAACAGGCCTAAACTGCATTTGGACATCCTTAGCGCTGCTGAGGTGGTGGTGGAGGCTCCCACCACTGCTGTACTGGCAGCCGTCAGCCTGGCTTGTGGCTGAGCAGAGCTCCCCCTGTGGGAGCACAGTAACCACCAGGGAGCAACTCCTGCATTGAGCATCTTCCCCCTGGTGGTCAGTGTGTGTCATAGTGACCAGTCATTCCCAGTCATTCTGCTATTAGGGTCAATTTGCATATTATCCTTTTATTATATAGGATTATTGTCTATATTCCCTATCTGTATTATATCACATCCTCATAACTACTTTTATAACTGGCAATTCATCCTTTTTAATCCCTTTCAGCTTTTCTCCCCACCACCCTAATTCTCTCATGTGGCAAGCATCAGTTTGTTCTGAGTGTCTCTGCATTTGTTTCTGTTTTCTTTATTTTGACTTTTAGATTCCACATGTAAGTAAATCATACAGTATTTGTTTTTCTCTGACTTACATGACTTAGCATAATTCTATCTAGATCCATTTATGTTGTTGCAAATGGCAAGATTTCATTTTTTATGGCTACTGTTCCCTTGTATATATGTATGTACAAAATCTTCTTTATTCATCTGTCTATTGACGGATGCCTAGGTTGCTTTCATCTTGGCTATTGAAATTATTGCTGCAGTGAACGTAGGGGTGCATCTGTCTTTTTGAAGCAGTGTTTTGGATTTCTTTGGATACATACTAGAAAGTAATTGCTGGGTCATTAAGTCTCTTTAATTTTCTGAGGAGCCTCATGCTGTTTTCCACAGTGGCTGCACACATTTGAAGTCCCACCAGTAGTGCGCCTGGGTTTCATTTCCTCCACATCCTTGCCGATACCTGTTGGTTGACTTGGTAACAGCCAGTCTGACAGGTGCAAGGTCGTCTCTCATTGGGGTTTTCATTTGCATTTTCCTTATGAGTAGTGATGCTGAGTATCATTTCATGTATCTGCTAGTCATTTGTATGCCCTCTTCAGAGAAGTGTCTATACATGTTCTCTGCCCATTTTTAAATGGAATTATTTATTTTTTAAAAAACTATGTTTATTGTTGAAAGTATTACAGATGTCCCCTTCCCCTTGCCCCCATGACTCCTCTTCATCTTACCACCCCTCCCCCAGGCTTTCGCTGACCGCACTATTGTCTGTGTCCATGGGTTATGCATACATGCGTATAAATTCTTTGGTTAATCTCTTCCCACCCTCCTCCTCCTCCTTTCTCTGAGATTTGTCAGTCTGTTGCATGATTCTGTGTCTCTGGATCTATTTTGTTCAGTTTATTTTGGTTATTAGATTCCACATATGAATGAGATCATGTGATACTTATGTTTCTCTGACTGGCTTATTTTGCTTAGCATGATACTCACCAGGTCCCTCCATGCTGTCTCAAAGGGTAAGAGATTCTTCTTTTTTACTGCTGCCTAGTGTTCCATGGTGTAAATGTAACACAACTCTTTTATTCACTCATTGACTTATGGGCACTTGGGCTGTTTCCTGATCTTAGCTATTGTACATAGTGCATATATTCATTATGATTGGTGTTTTAAATTTCTTAGGATATATTCCTAGAAGTGGGATCACTGGGTATTGACTATATAAGCATAGACTTATTTATGGGCTATTTTATTGCATTGATCTATGTGTCTGTTTTTATGCCAGTACAGGTATCATGCTGTTTGATCACTATAGCCTTGTAGTATAGTTTACTATCAGGTAGTGTGATACCTTCAAATTTGTTCTTCTTTCTCAATATTGCTTTGGCTATTTGGGGTCTTTGTTGGCCCCATACAAATTTTAGGAATATTTCTTCTGGTCATGATAAAAATGTCATTGATATTTTGATAAGGATTATATAAAATCTGTAGATTGCTTTGGGTGATAGGGACATTTTAACAATGTTAATTATTCTTATCCATGAGCACGGTGTATGCGTCCATTTGTGTATTCTTCAATTTCTCTTTTTTAAAATTTATCTTTATTGTTTAGATTATTACAGTTGTTCCTCTTTTTTCCCCTAGAGCCCCCCTCCTCCCAGTTCCCACCCCACCCCCTGTCCTTACCCCCCTCCCCCCCGCTGTCTTCATCCATAGGTGTATGATTATTGTCCATTCTCTTCACGCACCCCCAACACCCTTAACCCCCGAAAATTGTCAGTCCACTCCCTTTCTATGCCTCTGATTCTATTCTATTCACCAGTTTGTTCTGTTCATCAGATTTTTTATTCACTTGATTTGTAGATTCATTTGTTGATAGATATGTATTTGTTGTTCATTATTTATTTATTTATTTATTTAAAAAAACATTTTATTGATTTTTTTACAGAGGAAAGGAGAAGGATAGAGAGTTAGAAATATCAATGAGAGAGAAACATCGATCAGTTGCTTCCTGCACACTCCCTACTAGGGATATGCCTGCAACCAAGGCACACGCCCTTGACCGGAATCGAACCTGGGGCCCTTGAGTCCACAGGCCGATGCTCTGTCCACTGAGCCAAACCAGCCAGGGCTGTTGTTCATAATTTTTATCTTTACTTTTTCTTCTTCCTCTTCTCCAAGGATACCTTTCAGCATTTCATATAATCCTGGTTGGGTGGTGATGAACTCCTTTAGCTTTTTTTTGTCTGTGAAGCTCTTTATCTGACCTTCAATTCTGAATGATAGCCTTGCTGGGTAAAGTAATTTTGGCTGTAGGTTCTTGATTTCATCACTTTGAATATTTCTTGCCACTCCCTTCTGGCCTGCAGAGTTTCTGTTGAGAAATCAGCTGATAGTCGTATGGGCTCCCCCTTGTAGATAACTAACTGCTTTTCTCTTGCAGCTTTTAAGATTCTCTCCTTGTCTTTTGCTCTTAGCATTTTAATAATGATGTGTCTTGGAGTGGTCCTTCTTAGGTTCCTTTTCTTTGGAGTTCTCTGCGCTTCCTGGACTTGGAAGTCTATTTCTTTCACCAGGTGGGGGAAGTTTTCTGTCATTATTTCTTCAAATAGGTTTTCAATCTCTTGCTCTTTCTCTTCTTCTGGCACTCCTATAATTCTGATGTTGGTACGCTTGAAGTTGTCCCAGAGACTCCTTACACTATCTTCATACTTTTTGATTCTTTTTTCTTTTGGCTCTTTTGGCTGGGTGGGTTTTGCTTTTTCATATTTCATATCTTTGACTTGATTCTTGCGATCTTCTCGTGTGCTGTTGGATCTCTGTATATTATTCTTTATTTCAGTCAGTGTATGCTTAATTTCTAGCTGGTCCTTTTTCATATCCTTGAGGGTCTCACTAAATTTATTGGCAGTCTCTAGAAAATTCTTGAAAAGCCTTATAACCGTGGTTTTGAACTCTATATCCAGTAGTTTGCTTTCCTCCATTTCTGTCATTTGTGGTCTGTTTCTTTGTCTCCGCATTTTGGCTGCTTCTCTGCGTTGATAGAGTGGCTTTCTGTGCTAGGTGTCCTATAGGGCCCAGTGATTCAGCCTCCCCAGTCACCTGGGGTGAACACTTTTGTTGTATGCCTTTGAAGGCTGGGTGCATAGTCCTGTTGTAGTTATCACTACGAGGTATCACTGGGAGGAAATGACCTGCAGGCCTTTCTCCTAGTTGTTTGGGGTTTAGATCTTCTGGAGTTCTGTCCCAGCTGCAGACCCTTAGGTTATGCTGCAGGCAGGCAGGCAGGCACAAAGCTTGGACAGGGTTATAGGTGGGGTGGGGCGTGGTCTCAGAATCACCGGGGTGGAGCAACCCACAATGGCTGCCCCTCCGCTGACTCCGCGGCTTCTCTCGGGTTTGGCACCTCCATGCCCTGGCGTCTGCATGCCCCTGAGTCCCCGCGACAGTGATCACTGCGAACAGCACTGCTAGAATGCCACTGGTCTTCTGCCCCATTGCCCTACAGCCTGCATCCCATTCAGTGCAACCCCGGAGTTTATAATCTCCTTCTAAGCTGTGGACCCAGGCTCAGCCGCCACCACCCTTTCACTCTCGCCACCGCTTCCATTCTGCACGTCTGTACCTCTCAGTTTTGGTGCCGGGAGCTTCTACTCAGTCTCACTGCATTCCTTCTCTTGCCTTCTAGTTGTAAAGCTTCCCCTCCCTTGGTTCTGGAGGATGGCTGTTTATCTGTATAGTTGTTTTTTTATAATGTAGTTGTGCGCATTTAGGTCTATACCTCATGCTGCGATCTTGGTTCCTATGTCTTTTTCAATTTATTTGCAATGTCTTAGTTTTCTGTGTACAAATCTTTTACATCCTTGGTTAAATTTATTCTAGATATTTTGTTCTTTTTGATGCATAGTAAATGGGATTTTATTAATTTCTCTTTCTGATAGTTTGATATTGATGTATAAAATGCAATAAATTTTTGAGTATTCATTTTGTATCCTGCAACTTCATTGAATTTATTAGTTCTAATAGTTTTTTTGGTGAATTCTTTAGAGTTGTCTATATATAGTTCCAGGTATTGTGCAAATAATGAGTTTTACTTCTTCCTTTCCAATTTGGATGCCTGTTATCTTTCTTGTCTGATTGTTTGGCTAGGACTTGCAATACTGTGTCAAATAGAAGAGGTGAAAGTGGACTTCTTTGTTTTAGTCCTGATATTAAAGAAAAAGCTTTCAGCTTTTCACTGTTGACTATGATATCAACTATATTTTGTTATATGTGGTGGCCATAATTATGTTGAGGTACATTTCCTCTGTACCTACTTTGCTGAGTTTTTAATCATGATTGGATGTTGGATTTTGTCGATTGCTTTTTCTACATCTATCAATATGATCATATGATTTTATCCTTCATTTAGTTTGTGTCATACTAAGTGATTTGTAGATACTGTACCAGCCTTGCATCCTAGGAATAAATCCCACTTGATCATGGTGTATACTCTTTTTAATGTATTGCTAGATTTGATTTGCTAACATTGTGTTGAGGATTTTTGCAGCTAAATTCATCAGGGATATTGGCCTGAAATTTTACTTTTTTGTGTTGTCTTTGTCTGGCTTTGGTATCCGGGTAATGCTGGCCTCATAAAATAAGTTTGGGGGATTTCCCTGTGCTTCAATTTCTTGTAATAGTTTGAAGACAGGAATTAATTGTTCTTTGAATATTTGGTAGAATTCACGTGTGAACCCATCTGGTCCAGACTTTTGTTTGTTGGTGTGTTATTTTATTAGTGATTCAGTTTTGTTATTAGTAATTGGTTTATTCAGATTTCCTATTTCTTTCTGATTCAATCTTAAAAGGTTGTGTGTTTCTAGGAATTTATTCGTGTTTTCTTGATTGTCCAATTTGTTAGCATATAATTGTTTTCAGTATTTTCTTATGATTCCTTGTATTTCTGTGGTTTCTCTTTCATTTTTGTTTTGTTTTGGGTTTTTTTGGGGGCCCTCTCTTTTTTTCTTGATGAGTCTGGTGAAAGGTTCATCAATTTTATTTATCTTTTCAAAGAACTTACTGTTGGTTTCATTGATCTTTTCTAGTGTGTGTGTGCATATATATATATATATATATATATATATATATATATATATATATATTTAGTCTCATTTATTTCCCCTCTAATTTTTATTATGTCCCTTCTGTTCATTTTGGGCTTTGTTAAGGTTATATTATTTGAGATTTTTGTTGTTTCTTTAGGTAGATGTATGAATCGCTCTTTTAAAACTGCTTTTGCTGTGTTCCAGTTTTGGTCATTGTGTTTACATTCTCATTTGTTTTAAGCTACTTTTTGATTTCCTACTTGATCTCATTGTTAACTCATTCATCATTTAATAGCATTTTGTTTAGCCTCCAGTGTTTGTGGGTCCCCCCCCCCCAATTTTCTTCTTGTAATTGATTTCTAATTTCATACTGTTTTGATCAGAGAAGATGCTTGATGAGATTTCTATTTCTTAAATTTATTGAGGCTTGTTTTGTGGCCTATTCTAGAAAATGTTCCACTGCACTTGAAAATGTATATTTTGCTGTTTTTGACTAAAATGTCCTATAAAGTTCACCCATTTTAAGGTTTCATTCAGGTCACTTTCCTCGTTGATTTTGCCTGGGTTATCTATCGATTTATGTAAGTGGGGTGCTAATATCCCCTACTATTATTGTATTACTGTGGATCTCTCCCTTTATGTCTGACAGTATCTGCATAATATATTTAGGTGCACCTACATTGGGTGTATAGATGTTTATGAGTTAAGTTCTCTTGTTGGATTGAACCATTTATCATTTTTTTAAATTTTATTTTTTTAAATTTATCTTTATTGTTCAGATTATTACAGTTATTCCTCTTTTTCCCCCTATAGTTCCCCTCCTCCCAGTTCCCCCCCCACCCTTCCCCCCCCACTGTGCTCATCCATAGGTGTACGATCATTGTCCATTCTCTTCCCGCACCCCCAACACCCTTTACCCCCGAAAATTGTCAGTCCACTCCCTTTCTGTGCCTCTGATTCTCTTCTATTCACCAGTTTATTCTGTTCATCAGATTTTTTATTCACTTGATTTTTAGGTTTACTTGTTGATAGATATGTATTTGTTGTTCATAATTTTTATCTTTACTTTTTCTTCACCCTTTTCTCAAAGGATACCTTTCAGCATTTCATATAATACTGATTGGGTGGTAATGAACTCCTTTAGCTTTTTTTTGTCTGTGAAGCTCTTTACCTGACCTTCAATTCTGAATGATAGCCTTGCTAGATAAAGTAATTTTGGTTGTAGGTTCTTGCTGTTCATCACTTTGAATATTTCTTGCCACTCCCTTCTGGCCTGCAGAGTTTCTGTTGAGAAATCAGCTGATAGTCATATGGGTTCCCCCTTGTAGGTAACTAACTTCTTTTCTCTTGCAGCTTTTAAGATTCTCTCCTTGTCTTTTGCTCTTGGCATTTTAATAATGATGTGTCTTGGTGTGGTCCTTCCTCTTAGGTTCCTTTTGTTTGGAGTTCTCTGCGATTCCTGGACTTGGAAGTCTATTTCTTTCACCAGATGGGGGAAGTTTTCTGTCATTATTTCTTCAAATAGGTTTTCAATCTCTTGCTCTTTCTCTTCTTCTGGCACCCCTATAATTCTGATGTTGGTACGCCTTGAAGTTGTCCCAGAGACTTCTTACACTATCTTCATACTTTTTGATTTTTTTGTGTTTTTTCGTTTGTTTTGGCTCTTTTGGCTGGGTGGGTTTTGCTTCTTCATATTTCATATCTTTGACTTGATTCTTGCGATCCTCTAGTCTACTGTTGGATCTCTGTATATTATTCTTTATTTCAGTCAGTGTATGCTTAATTTCTAGCTGGTTCTTTTTCATATGCTCGAGGGTCTCACTAAATTTATCAGCAGTCTCTAGAAACTTCTTGAGAAACCTAATAACCGTGGTTTTGAACTCTATATCCAGTCGTTTGCATTCCACCATTTCTGTCTTTTGTGACCTGTTTCTTAGTCTCCGCATTTTGGCTTTCTGTGCTATGTGTCTTATATAGGGCCCAGTGATTCAGCCTCCCCAATCACTTGGGGTGGACACTCTTGTTGTACACCTTTGAAAGCTGGGTGCACAGTCTTGTAGTTATCACTGGGAGGTATCACCAGGGGGGAAATGACCTGCAGGCCTCTCTTGTCATTGTTTGGAGTTTGGATCTATTGGAGTTCTGTCTCAGCTGCAGACCCTTAGGTTATGCTGCAGGCAGGCAGGCGCACAGCTTGGGCGGGGTTGTAGGTGGGGTGGGGCGGGGTCTCAGAATCCCCGGGGGTGGAGCAACTCACAATGGCGTCCCCTCTGCTGATGCCGCAGTTTCTACTGAGTTTGGCGTCTCTAAGCCCTGGAGTTTGCGCACAATTCTCAGTCCACGAATCTCCACGTCAGTGATAGCTGCGAATAGCATTGCTAGAACGCCACTGATCTTCCGCCGCCCCATTGCCCTATAGCCCGCGTTGCATTCAATGCGACCTGGGGGTTTATAATCTTCTAAGCCACGGACCGGATCACCGCTGCCACCCTTTCACCCGTACCGCTGTGCCGCTGCCTCCATTTCGCGCGTCCGT
Organism: Murina feae; assembly: GCA_004026665.1. NCBI lineage: Eukaryota > Metazoa > Chordata > Mammalia > Chiroptera > Vespertilionidae > Murina > Murina feae. The sequence continues at coordinate 12,143 of PVJC01046972.1, forward strand.
ACCTTTCTGTTTGGGCGCCGGGAGCTACTATTCAGTCTCAAAGCACTCTTGCCTTCTAGTTGTAAAGCTTCCCCTCCCTTGGTTCTGGAGGATGGCCATTTATCTGTATAGTTGTATTTCTATAATGTAGGTGTGGAGGCTGTGCATTTAGGTATATACCTCATGCCGCCATCTTGGTTCTCCCCATTTATCATTAAAAATGTTCTTCTTTGTTTCTTATTACAGCCTTTGAGTCTCTTTTGTCTGATATAAATATTGCTACCCCAGTTTTTAAAATTTCCATTTGTATGAAATATCATTTTTCATTTGTTTAGTTTATCTCTGTGTGTCTTTTGATATGAAGTATAGGAGCATATGTGCAGATCTTATTTTATCTACTCAGCTACCTAATGTCTTTTGATTAAAGCATTTAGTCAATTTACATTTAATTATTGATAGGTATGTAATTATTGCCATTTTATTAATTTTCTGATTGTTTTTTTTTTGTGTGGTTCTTCTATTCCTTTCTTCTCCTGCTCTCTTCTTTTATATATTTACTGGGGGCCCGGTGCACAAAAATTTGTGCACTTGGGGTGGAGGGAGTCCCTCAGCCCGGCCTGTGCCCTCTCACAGTCTGGGACCCCTCAGTGGATGTCCTATGATGGCTCCAGTCTGCCAGGTGCCTTTTGTGTGTGTGTGTGTGTGTATGTGTGTGTGTGTGTCACCACTGGGGACCTGCCTCCAGCCGCATCTGAGGCTCGGAGCAGTCCTCCTGTGTGTGTCTACCTGCTGGGGACCTGCCCCCAGGCACACCGTGGAGGCTTGGAGCAGGCACCCCCTCTATGATGATCTCTCAGACTCTTGCCCTCCCCAGCATGTTATTCTCTTTTTTGAGCGTGGCCAGGGCTGGGTGCGGCCTGCCTCCCAAGCTTGCCTACTGCCCATCTTCCTCCAGCCACCAGAAAGC
>PVJC01046973.1:0-13023 GCA_004026665.1 Murina feae
GCTCAGCCATAGCCAGGCTGATGACTGCCAGCAAAGCGGTGGAGGTGGGAGCCTCTCCTGCCTCCTCAGCAGCACTACGGATGTCCCACTACAGCTTAAGCCTGCTCCCCACTGACAAGTGGACATCCCTCAAGGCCTCTGGGCTGCCAGAGGGATGTCTGACTGCCAGCTTAGGCCTGATCTCCCAGGGAGTGGGCCTAAATCAGCAGGTGGACATCCCTCAAGGGGCCCAGACTGTGAGAGGTCACAGGCCAGGCTGAGGAATGCCCCCCCATGAGTGCACAAATTTTTGTGCACCAGGTCTCTAGTTCAATAGAATAATAATCTAGTCTCATTTTTTACCTAAATATCACTCTTTAACTTTTTCATTTTTAATAGAGACATGGCTTTTAATAATAACAACTAACACTTACTATACAGTCAATACAATTCTAAGTACATTAAGCATATTTACTCAGTGAACTAAATTTGCAGAACTTAGTAACTAAGTCACTAGATCTTCACAACAAACATATAAGCATTAGTGTTGTCTTCACCATCATTATCAAATGGGTAAACCTGACTCAAGCCATACAGCATTATGTAGTGAAATTCATATTTAAATACAGAAGAGATTTAAATACAGTGAGATTTCTGGGTCAGAGACAAAGAATTTTATTACTCAAGGCACAGCAAGCAGCATAATTATCAGCGTATTTTTGTCAGTTCCCCTTCCTTGTTTCATTAGGTTGTGTCCTGGCCCAGATTTAACATGTGTGGCTTCTAAATGATGCATGCAAAACTACTTATACAAAAGGAAACTATTCAGTCATTAGAGATCTCCACTTTATACTCCTAAAACTACATAAATGATGTGACATCTTCTAGAAAGTCATGGCTTCTAAATCCATAAACTTCAGACTTATTTATGATCAGCAACCCTGACGGACCAGGTAGATTCTGCTGTAGCAGCTCTACATAGCTGAGAATTCTGCCACTGGAAAATGCCACTAGGTGATTGCAAGGATGTTTGCCGTTAACATGTTTATATGCTAACTAAAAGGAAAATCACATATTCATATTAACAGACGCAGAAAAAGCATGTGTCAAAACCCAATATCCATGCATGACAAAAACTCAGCATACTAGAAATAAACAGTAGGTTCCTCAACTTGATAAATAACATCTACAAAGATACCTACAGCTAATTTCATATGTAATGATGAAAAACTATAAGCTTTTTCCCTAACATCAGGAACAAGAGATAAATATTTCTACTCTCCACTCTTATTCATACTGTTTTCTATAGTGGGTGCACCAATCTGCTTCCCTACCAATAGTGCACACCAACAGATATAGCTAAGGAAATTCTAATCTAATAAAAGAGTAATATGCAAATTAACCATCACTCCAAGACACTTAAGCCATGCCCACCAGTCAAGCCATTCCCACCAGCCAATCAGAGCTGATGTATGCAAATTAACCCAGCCAAGATGGCAGCTGGCAGCCACAGAACTAGAACAAACAAGAGGCTTCCGTTGCACTAGCGATGGAGTTGAAACTGCCTGCCTAGGCTGGCCAGGCTTCTGCTCAAGGCAACAATGTTTCAATCACAGAAGCCACAGAGCTGAAGCAAACAGGAGGCTTCGTGAGGCAACAAAGTTTCAATTATAGAAGATAAATAAACCCCAGAAACCTGATTTCAGCCAGCCTCGCTGGGACGTTGGGTTAATGGGAGCTGTGGGCAGCCTGAAAACAGCCCTCAGCCCCTCACCCAGGCTGGCCACACACCCATGGGGTGAGGGTCCCCACTGGGGGGCTTGGCCAGCCTGCAAACAGACATTAGCCCCTCACCCAGGCTGGCCAGGCAAGCCAGCAGGTGGACATCCCTCGAGGGGTCGCAGACTGCGAGAGGGCACAGGCTGGGCTGAGGGACCCCCCTCCACCAGTGCACAAATTTTTGTGCACCAGGCCCCTAGTTAAAAATAAAAGTAAGTAAAGGAATACTGATTGGGATGAAGGAAATAAAATTATCTTTATTGGAACTTAATTGCCTATGTAAAATATCCAAAAGAATCAACAATAAAAATCTTCTGAAACTAATAAGTGATAATATAACAACACTGCAAGACACAGAATTTAAATTTAAAAAATCTATTGCTTTCTCATAGATAAGGAGTGAACAATTGGATTAAAAATTAAAAACACAATGCTACTTACAACTACCCACCAAAATGAACTACTTAGATACAAATATGTACAAGATCTCTACAAAAAAAGGTACAAAATTCTAAGGAAAGAAATAAAAGTTATCTATAATAATAAAAACATAATATGCAAATAAATCAAAAGGCCAAACCGTGAAACAACAGTCCAGCCATCCTTCTGGATGACCTTCGGGATGAAGCTCGGGCAGAGCTGTAAGGACCCGAGGCAGCTGGGGCTGCAAAGGCCTACTCCTGCCCGAATTTCATGCATAGGGTCTGTAGTAATAAATAAATAAAGAAGTATTCCAAATTAATGGATAGAAGGACTTAATATTGTTAAGGTTTACATTTTTCCAAAATGATCTATAGATTGAATACACTTTCAATCCCAATCTCAGAATGTTATTTTGTGGATATTGAAAAACTAATCCTACAGTTTATATGGAAAAACAAAAGACCCAGGATAGCCCAGATAATACAGAAGAAGAACAAAGTCAAAGGAACAACACTACCAGACTTTAATTATAATTGGCAGAGATATGCAAATTAAAATCACAATGAGATATCAACTCACACCTCACAGAATAGCTAGCATCAATAAATGGGCAACTATTTACAAATTCACAAATAACAAGTGTTGGTGGGGACTTGGAGAAAAGGGAACCCTCGTGCACTGTTGGTGGGGATGCAGATTGATGTACCCATTATGAAAAACAACATGGAGGGTTGTTGTTTTTTTAATTAAAAAAGGAACTGCCTTATGACCCAGTGTTTCCACTACAGGAATTTACCCTAAGAAACACAAAATACTGATTCAAAAGAATATATGCACCCTTATCTGCATTGCAGCATTATTCACAATAGCCAAGATATGAAAGCAACCCAAGTGTTCATCAATAGATGAGTGGATAAAAAATGCAGTGGATCATGTATACAGTAAAATATTACTTGGCCATTCAAAAATAATGAAATCTTATTATTTGCAACAGAATGGATAGACCTAGAGGACATTATGCTCATTGAAATAAGTCAGTCAGAGAAAGACAAATACCACATGATTTCACTTACATTTTGAATCTAAAGAACAAAATAAAAATAAAAAATTGAAACAGACTTATAGACACAACAAGCAAACTGGTGGTTGCCAGAGGGGAGAGGGTCAGGTGACTGTATGAAAGAGGTGAAGGGATTAAGAAGAGTTGTTAAGTGTAGCACAGAGAATATAGTCAATAATGATATTGTGATAACTATGTATAATGCCCGGGGGATGCTGGAAATATCTACGGGAACACTATGGAAAGTATATGATTGTTAACCACTAAGCTGTATAGCTGAAAACAATACCAAATAAAATTGAAAGAAAAAAAAGAATGATGTGAGGAACCGCTGTATGTTAAATTTAAATGTTTTTTTCTGACTAGTTGTATGTTTTAATCTTTAAAATTTTTTTAATTATTTTTATTATTGAGAGTATTACAGATGCCCCCTTTTTATCCCCATTTACTCCTTCCACCCCACAACACTCTCCCAGGCTTTTACCACATTATTGTCTATATCCATAATTTATGCATATAAGTTCTTTGGTCAATCTCTTCATCAGACTGTTCCATGCTATGATGTCTCTGGATCTATTTTGTCCAACCATTTATTTTATTTATTAGATTCTTCATATGAGTGGGATCATGTGATACTTTTCTGTCTCTGACTGGCTTATTTTGCTTAGCATAATACTCTCCAGGTTTATTCATGCTGTTTCAAAGGGTAAGAGATCCTTTTTACAGCTGCACAATGTTCTATTGTTTAAATGTATCACAGCCTTTATATCTACTCATCTACTGATAGGCACTTGGGTTGTTTCTATATCTTAGCTATTGTAAATAGCACTGCTATGAACATAAGGGTACATATATTTTTTCTGATTGGTGTTTTGGGATTCTTAGGATATATTCCCAGAAGTGGGATCAAATGGCAGTTCCATTTTCAATTTTGAGGAAACTCCATACTATTTTCCATAATGGCTGCAGCAGTCTACATTCCCACCAGCTGTGCACTAGGGTTCCCTTTTCTCCACATCCTTGCCAGCACTTACCCTTTGTTGATTTGTTGATGGTAGCCATCCTAACAGGTGTGAGGTGATACCATACTGTCATTTTCATTTGCAATTCTCTGATGATCAGTGACTTTAAGCATTTTTTTCATATACCTCTTGGCTATCTGTATGTTCACTTTGGAGAATTGTCTGTTTAGGTCTTTTGCCCATTTAAAAAAAATGGATTAGTTGTATGAGTTCTTTATGTATTTTGATTAGTTGTATGAGTTCTTTATGTATGTTGGAAATTAACCCCTTGTCAGATATATTGTGGGCAATATGTTCTCCCATATAGAAGGTCATCTTTTTGTTTCGTGGATAGTTTCTTTTGCTGTGCAGAGGCCTTTTATTTTGATTTAGTCCCATTTGCTTATTTTTTCCTTCATTTCCCTTGGCCTAAGGTATGTATCAGCAAACATATTGATACAAGAGATGTCTGAGATTTGGCAGCGTATGGTTTCTTCTAGGATTGTTATGGTTTCATGATTTACATTTAAGTCTTTTATCCATTTTGAGTGTATTCTTAGGTATGGTGTAAGTTGTAACCTATATAATAAAAGCCTAATATGCTGAGTGTCTGGCCGTCCAGTTGGCCGTTCAACCAATCAAAGTGTAATATGATAATAATATGTTAAGGCCGCTCAACTGCTCATTATGATGTGCACTGACCATCAGGGGGCAGTCGACCGGTCAACCAGTCACTAGGATGTGTACTGACCACTGAGGGCAGACGCTCCAACCAATAGCTTTGCTTGCTTCTGGGGTCTGGCCAACCAGAATTGAGCAAGACAGGCCGGACATGCCCTGAAGCCCTCCCACGGTCCCTTCCTGGCTGGCCAACCTACCGTGTCCCACCCCGGCCTCGGTCATGTACCAGTGGTGTCCCTCGGCCTGGCCTGTGACCTCTTGCAATCAGGATTCCATGGGGGATGTCGGAGAGCTGGTTTCAACCCAACGGTGGAACAGCCAGTCGCTATGATGCACACTGACCACCAGGGGGCAGACGCTCAATGCAAGAACTGCCCCTTGGTGGTCAGTAAACTCCCACAGGGGGAGCACTGCTCAGCCAGAAGCCAGGTTCATGGCTGGCAAGCGCAGAGGTGGTGGTGGGAACCTCTTCCACCTCCACAGCAGCACTAAGGACTTCCAACTGATGGCTTAGGCCCCCATCAGTTGAACATCGCCCGAGGGCTCGCAAACTGTGAGAGGGTGCAGGCCTGGCTGAGTGATGCGTCCCCCGCTCCCCTGCAAGTGCACAAATTTCATGCACAGGGCCTCTAGTTTTTAAATAAACATAAACACTTGATTCCTTTATAAAAATAAAAAATAAATTAATATTGTCAATGCATCAAAAAAAGACTATAATGCTAGTGATAAAGACAATGTGATATTGGCAAAATAACAGATTAATGGAACAGAGCAGAAAGCCCCAAAATTGGCCCACACAAATAGAAACTACTGATCTTTGAGAAAGAAATGAAGACAATTCAAGGGAAAAGGATAGTCTTTTCTACAAATGATGTTGGAATAAGTAGACATTCACATGCAAAAAACAAAAGCAATCTAGACAGAGCCCATACATCTTTTACAAAAACTAACTTGAAAAGGATCATAGACTTTAATGTGAAAAACAAAAACTATACAACTTCTAGAAAATAATATTAGAAGAAAACTGAGGTGATCATGCATTTGGCAAAATTTTAGACACAACACCTAAAACACAATCTATGAGAAAAAAAGATATACACTCTCTACTTACAGCACAGTTTTTCCATAAACATCTAAACTTGATCTAGAAATATAAAATCCTTATTTTAAAAAAAAGGCAAGGAGAATAGTCTGGGTGATAGTGTATGGCATACACAATGAAGAATAGTATTAGGTCAAACCATATGAAATTGCCAATATTCAACCACTGTTGACCTACAGGATTTGTAATTCAATATGGTTCAACCTGAATTGTTTATGAGGTCAGAGACCAGATTATTTGGGGGGAAAGAATGGAAGAAAAAGCATGTTATTTATTTCAGATAACAGTCCTCACAGGCACTCCTGACAAAATAAAAGTCCACTGAGTGCTGTCATGGCATGGATATAGTGTCTTGTATGAAAATCATTAATGGCAGATTATTTAAGGTTTTCTTCTCCTTGCAAGATATTGGTTTCTTCAAAGATGTCCTTTTCCTTTTTTTCTGTTATTCTTTTCTTTTCTCTTTCTTTCTCTCTCTCTTTCTCCCTCCTTTTCTTCCTTTCCTTTCTTTCCTTTCCTTTCCTTTAGGACATCAAAGGCATTGGACTCAAATGTTTCCTATTCATATTTTGACCCATACTCAGGGCACTAAATATTTATTAGAAGTTCTCTGGGGGTAGCTGGCGCTTGTCAACCTAATTTGTGAACTTGTGTCCACATGATATGGCTCAGCCATTTCCTTAGCAAAACCTTGATGTCAATACCTTTAAGTTGCTTTTGTTTTTGCTGTTTCTTTAATATTAATCTGTAATTCAGAAAAGAACCTTCTAATTGCCTGTCTAAAAGTTCAAATCCTAGATGCCAATCTTGTAGAAGTAAGCTGGGAAAAGAAGGCAGGTAGTCTCAAGATGCAGTAAATATTTATTCACTTACTCCTCCTTCCCTCTATTTATGACTATACCCCTTTTAACACATTCAGTGGTTGGAAAATATTTTTATTTCTTCATGATTTTTAAATCATGATCGTAAATCACTTTTTCATTAGCTAAGGTTGGTTTTTCCCTATTAGATGAAATATATTAGAATGGTAATATATTGCACTTAGATTTATAAATTGATATTACTTTTTCTCTAAAATTATTTGATACTAGAGGCCTGGTGCACAAAATTCGTGCACAGGAGGTCTCCTCAACCCAATCTGCACCCTCTCCAATCTGGGACCCTTTGGGGGATGTCCAACTGCCGGTTTAGGCCCAATCCCCACCCAACTGCTCCCCCTTCTTGCCTGGTCACCATTAATGGCCCCCCTGCCAGCCTGGTTGTCCCACGCAGCCTGCTTGTTCATATGTTTGGTCATCCCTTAATAATCCCTCAGCTACCCTGGCTGCCCCACACAGCCTGCTGTTCAGTTGTTTGGTTGCCCTCACTGACACCCCTGCTGGCCTGGTTGCCCTACACAACCTGCTTGTTTAGTCGTTTGGTTGTCCCTCACTAACTCTCCTGCCAGCATGGTCATAGGCAGCCACCTTGTGAGGCTATGAGGGTTAATTTGCATATTACCTCTTTATTATATAGGTCTAGAAGCATATACAGCACAGTATATGGATTCATGTTCTGGTGTGGTCCCTCAACCTAGGCTGCTCCCTCTCAAAATCCAGGACCCCTCAAGGGATGTAGTGGTGAGTGAAACAGCAGGTGACTGGGGCACCCCTCTCGCTCATCACAGCCCCGCTGCACCAGCTCCCACTGTAGCACTATGATGAAGGTGGGAAAGGCTCGCGCTGCCACAGCTGCACTCGCCAGCCATGAGCTCAGAGTCTGATGCCCCGACAGTCAGCTGAGCAGCACTCCCACTGTGGAAACACAGCGACCACCAGGGGGCAGCTGCTGCATTGAGTGTCTGCACCCTCGTGGTCAGTGCACAGCATAACTACCGACTAGTCAGTCACTTGGCTGGTCATCCAGTTGTCCAGTCGACCACTTAGGCTTTTATATATACTAGAGGCCTGGAGCACAAAAATTTGTGCACTCGGAGGGTTCCCTTAGCCCAGCCTGTACCATCTCCCAGTCTGGGACCCCTTGGGGGATATCCACCTGCTGGCTTAGGCCTGCTTCCTGGGGGATTGGGCCTAAGCTGACAGTCAGACATCCCTCTGGCAGCCTGGGAGCCCTCGGAAGATGTCCACTTGCCAACGGGGAGCAGGTCTAAGCTGCAGTTGGACATCCTTAGCTCTGCTGAGGAGGCGGGAGAGGCTCCCACCACCACAGATGTGCTGGCAGCCATCAGCCTGGCTTGTGGCTGAGCAGAGCTCTCCCTGTAGCAATGCACTGACCATCGGGAGCAGCTTCTGCATTGAGAATCTGCCCCCTGGTGGTCAGTGTATGTCATAATGACCAGTCATTCCCAATAGTTCTGCTGTTAGGGTCAATTTGCCTATTACCCTTTTATTATATAGGATAGAGGCCTGGTGCATGGGTGGGAGCCAGTTGGTTTGCCCTGAAGGGTGTCCTGGATCAGGGTGAGGGTCCTTCTGGGGTTCCTGGCCAGCCTGGGTGAGGGGCTTAGGGTCATTTTCAGGCTGGCCACACCCCCTTCATAGTGGGGGTCCCCACTTGGGTGCCTGCCCAGCCTGGGTGAGGGGCTGAAGGCTGTTTGCAAGCTGGCCAAGCCCCCCAGCGCGTATCCTCACCTCATGGGGGTGTGGCCAGCCTGCGTGAGGGGCTGATGGCTGTTTTCAGGCTGGTCAAGCCACCCCACAGGGAGCCTCACTCCATGGGGGTGTGGCCAGCCTGTGTGAGGGGCTGATGGCTGTTTTCAGGCTGGCCATGCCCCCGGTGACCCAAGCTCCCAGTCTCTCTTTTTCTTTCTTTTTTTTCAGCAGGTATCTGGGATTTATTTATCTTCTATAACTAAAACCTTGTAGCCTTGAGCAGAGCCCAGGTCAGCCAGGGCAGGCAGGAAGCTTGGTTTCTTCCATTTCTGGGGACAACCCAAGCCTCCTGCTCACTCTAACTTTGTGGCTGCCACCATCTTTGTGATGGAGTGATGGTTAATTTGCATATTACTCTTTTATTAGATAGGATAGACTAGAGGTCTGATACATGAAATTCATGCAAGAGTAGGCCTTCCTTTCCCCTGCTGCCGGCACTGGCTTCCCTTTGGCACCTGGGACCCAGGCTTCCCTCACAGCCCTGTCTTTATCCATAAGGTTGTCAGGAAAGATGTCTGGTCTAATTAGCATATTATGTTGTTATTATTATAGATGAATAATTTTCTCAATAAAAATTTTCATTTTCTCTCAAATTTTTAATGCCTTTTAATTTACTAAATTACACATTTTAATAAGCTTTTTAATTTAAGTCCAGAAAAAAAGAGTAAAAATAAAAGTATGTGCACAGAATCTTGAGATTCTCAGCCTTTTTCTTCCAATTGTGTATGAGGAGTGAGAAAAAAATTTGGAGGTGAGTCTGCCTTTTAAAAAATTTGTAGTGACAAAGCCAGGATTCATAAGGGATCATTTGAATACTAGTTGTACCAGTTAATAATGTGGATTTTTTCAATAGATGCAGTTATACATGTTGATATATATGCAATTTGATATGTATGCTATTTTGTTGTACTGACAGCAAGCTTCAAAGCTTAATACATCAAATTTTCTGTAGGTGTTAACATCATAGATATTTTTACGCTTAAAAATGTTGAATTTCATATTCACTTTGGCAGCACATATACTAAAATTGGAACGATACAAAGATTAGCATGGCCCCTGCGCAAGGATGACAAGCAAATTCCGCAAGGATGACAAGCAAATTTGTGAAGCATTCCATATTTTTAAACACAAACATTAAGGATAAAAATGACCACAAATAAGGTCTTTTCAATAATAACATTAAATGTAAATGGATTGAATGCTCCAATAAAAAGATACAGAGTAGCTCAATGGATAAGAAAACAGGACCCATTTATATGCTGTCTGCAAGAGACCCACCTCAGACAAAGGATTCACACAGACTGAGAGTGAAGGGATGGAAAAAAATTTTCAGGCAAATGGAAATGAGAAAAAAGCTGGGGTTGCGATACTTATATCTGACAAAACAGACCTCAAAGTAAAGGCCATAAGAAGAGATAAGGAAGGCCACTACAGAATACTAAAGGGAGCAATTCAGCAAGAAGATATAACTCTGGTAAACATATATGCACCCAATATAGGAGCACCCAAATACATAAAACAACTTCTGGAAGACATCAAGCGAGAGATTGATAGTAATACAGTCATAGTAGGGGACTTTAATACCCCACTGACACCACTGTATAAATTCTCTAAACAAAAAATAAGCAAAGAAATAGCAATCCTAAATGACTCACTAGATCAGATGGACTTAGTTGACATCTTCAGAATATTTCACTCCAAAGCTACAGAATATACATTATTCTCCAGTGCACATGGGACACTTTCAAAAATAGACTATATATTAGGACACAGCAAAGTATCTTCAAGTTCAAGAGAATAGAAATCATAACAAGCATCTTCTCAGCTCATAATGGCATAAAACTAGAAATCAACTACAATAAAAATATTGAGAAAAAAATCAAACACTTGGAAGCTAAATAGCATAATATTAAACAATGAGTGGGTTACCAAAGAGATCAAAGAAGAAATAAAAAGCACCCTGGAAACAAATGACAATGAAAACACAACAATCCAAAAACTATGGGACATAATGAAAGCAGTCCTAAGAGGGAAGTTCATAGCTCTACAGGCCTACCTCAAAAAAACAAGAGAAACTGGTAATAAATGACCTAACTCTACAACTCAAAGAGTTAGAAAGAGAGCAACAAGAAAAGCCCACAGTATCCAGAAGGAAGGAAATAATAAAGATCAGAGCAGAAATAAATGACATAGAGACAAAAAAAACAATACAAAAGATCAATGAAACAAAGAGCTGGTTCTTTGAAAGAATTAACCAGATTGATGAACCCCTCGCCAGACTCACCAAGAAACAAAGAGAGAGGACCCAAATAAACAAAATCAGAAATGAAAGAGGTAAAATAACAACTGACCCTACTGATATACAAAGGATTGTCAAAAAATACTATGAACAACTCCACTCCAACAAACTGGACAACCTTGATGAAATGGATACATTCCTAGAAAAATACAAGCTTCCAAAACTCAATCAGGAAGAAGCAAAAAACCTGAATAGGCCAACAACTACTGATGAAATTGAAACAGTCATCCAAAAGCTTCCAGAAAACAAAAGCCCTGGACCAGGTGGCTTCACAGGGGAGTTTTACTGAACATTCAAAAAACTAAAGCCAATCTTTCTCAGACTATGCCAAAAAATTCAAGACAAAGGCACACTTCCAAGCTCTTTCTATGAAGCCAGCATTACCCTAACTCTAAAACCAGACAAAGACAACACAAAGAAAGAGAATTACAGGCCAATATTCCTGATGAACATAGCTGCTAAAATCCTCAACAAAATTCTAGCAAACTGGATCCAGCATTACATTAGAAAGATCATACACCATGACCAAGTGGGATTTATTCCAGGAATGCAAGGCTGGTACAATATCCACAAGTCAATAAACGTGATACATCACATAAACAAATTAGACAAAAATCACATAATCATATCAGTTGATGCAGAAAAGGCATTTGACAAAATCCAACACCCTTTCTTGATAAAAACTCTCAGCAAAGTGGGAATAGAGGGATCATACCACAATATAATAAAAACCTTATATGACAAACCCACAGCCAACATTATACTCAATGGGCAAAAACTAAAACCATTTCCCTTAAGAACAGGGACAAGACAGGGATGCTCACTTTCACCACTCCTGTTCAACATAATACTGGAAGTGCTGGCCAATGCAATCAGGCAAGAAGAAGAAATAAAAGATATCCAAATTGGAAAAGAAGAAGTAAAATTGTCATTATTCGCAGATGACATGATACTGTACTTAGAAAACCCTAAAGTCTCCACCAAATTATTATTAGACCTAATAAATGAATATGGTAATGTAGCAGGATACAAAATTAACACCAAGAAATCTATGGCATTTTTATATGCCAATAGTGAACTTACAGAAAGAGAAATTTAAAAAGTAATCTCATTTACAATTGCACCTAAAAAATTAAGATACCTAGTAATAAGCTTAACCAAGGACATAAAAGACCTATACTCGGAAAACTACAATACATTGAAAAAAGAGATAGAGGAAGACATAAACAGATGGAAGAACATTCCGTGTTCATGGATTGGTAGAATCAACATCATCAAAATGTCCATACTACCCAAAGCAATCTATAGATTCAATGCACTCCCCATTAAAATACCAACAACATATTTCAAAGATCTAGAAATAACTCTTCAAAAATTCACCTGGAATTTTTAAAAAATCCCAAATAGTTGCGGCGATGCTGCGAAAGGAGAACAAAGTAGGAGGGATCTCAATTTCAGATATCAAGCTGTATTACAAAGCCACTCTTCTCAAAACTGCCTGGTACTGGAACAAGAACAGACATATAGACCAATGGAATACAATAGAGAACCCAGGAATTGACTCGAACCACTATGTTCAATTAATATTTGACAAAGGAGGAAAGACCATACAATGGAGCCAAAACAGTCTCTTCAATAAATGGTGCTGGGAAACTTGGTTAGACACATGCAAAAAAATGAGATTAGACCACCAACTTACACCATACACAAAAATAAACTTAAAATGGGTAAAGGACTTAAACATAAGAAAGGAAACCATAAAAATACTAGAGGATTCCACAGGCAGCAAAATCTCAGACATATGCCAAAAGAATTTCTTCACTGATGCAGCTCCTAGGGCAATGGAAGCTAAAGGGAAAATAAACAAAACGGACTATATCAAAATAAAAAGCTTCTGCACAGCAAAAGAAACCATCAACAAAACAATAAGAAAACCCACTGCATGGGATAATATATTTGCCAATGATATCTCTGATAAAGGTTTAATCTCCAACATTTACAGGACACTCATACAACTTAACAAAAGGAAGATAAACAACCCAATCAAA
>PVJC01046974.1:0-13100 GCA_004026665.1 Murina feae
GGCCAAGTTCCCCAGTGGGAACCCTCACCCCATGGGGGTGTGGCCAGCCTGGGAGAGGGGCTGAGGGCCATTTTCAGACTGCCCACAGCTCCCATTGACCCAACATCCCAGAGAGACTGGCTGGAATCAGGTTTCTGGGGTTTATTTGTCTTCTATAATTGAAACTTTGTTTCCTTGGGCGGAGGCCTAGGCAGGCAATGAAGCCTCCTGTTTGCTTCAGCTCCGTGGCTTCTATAATTGCAACATTGTTGCCTTGAGCAGAGGCCCGGCCGACCTAGACAGGCAGTTTCAACTCCATTGCTGGTGCAACAGAAGCCTCCTGTTTGCTCTAGATCGTGACTGCTGGCCGCCATCTTGACTGGGTTAATTTGCATACAGCCACTATGGTTGGCTGGTGGACATGGCTTGGATGGTGGACGAGGCCATATTACTCTTTTATTAGATTAGATTGATCTTTTACAGAGAAGAAGGAAGAGGGATAGAGAGTTAGAAACATCGATAAGAAAGAAACATCAATCACCTGCCTCCTGCACACTCCCCCCACTGGCAATGTGCCCACAACCAAGGTACATGCCCTTGATTGGAATCGAACCTGGGACCCTTCAGTCCGCAGGCCAATGCTCTATCCACTGAGCCAAAGCGGTCAGGGCTAGGGCCTTTTATTATTCCATATGAATTTTTAGAGAGTTTGTTCTCTGTCTGTGAAATATGTCCTTGGTATTTTAATAATAAGAAGAAAGAAAAGGTATTGAAATTGGAAAAGAAGTAAACCTGTCATTATTTGCAGATGATATGACATTGTACATAGAAAATTCTCAAGATTCCATAAAAAAACTACTATACTTAATAAATGAATTTGGCAATGTAGCAGGATACAAAACACTCAGAAATCTATGGCTTTTTAAAACACTAACTGAAAGCCCCATGCATGAAATTTTTGCACTGGAGTCGGTGTCTCTCAGCCCAGCCTGCACCCTCTCCAATCTGGGACCCCTTGGGGGATGTCTGACTTCTGGTTTAGGCCCAATCCTCCAGGATTCTTCTCACAATCTGGGACTGCTGGCTCCTAACCTATCCCCTGCCATCCTGATTTTATGCCTAACTGCTCAACTGCTGGCCCAATCACCTCCAGCTGCCCTCCCATGCCAGCCTGATAGCCACCAACTACCCTCCTCTGCTAGCCTGGTTGCCTCTAACTGCCCTCTCCTGCCAGCTGTCTTGTGGTAGCCGTCTTGTAGTGGCCATCTTGTGACAACATGGGGGAAGCCATCTTGTGATGACACGAGAGCGAGATGCCACGTAGGTTTTTATTAGTATAGACTACAGGCCCAGTGCACTTGCATGGGTCCCTCAGCCCAGCCTGTGCCTTCTCGAAGTCTGGAACTCCTCGGGGGATGTCCACCTGCTGGTGTGCCTGGCCAGACTGGGTGAGGGGCTGATGGATGTTTGTAGGCTTGCCAAGCCCCCCGTGGGTACCCTCACACCATGGGGGTGTGGCCAGCCTGGGTGAGGGGCTGAGGGCCATTTTCAGGCTGCCTACAGCCCCTTCAAGGTTCAGGTCCCTACTGGAGTGCCTGGCTGGATTCATTTAACTTCTATAATTGAAACTTTGTTGCCTTGGTCCCCCACTCAAAGCCTGGGTTGCCCCTAGCAACCCAAGGTCCCAGCCTGGCAGGTATCTGAGGTTTGTTTATCTTCTATAATTGAAACTTTGTAGCCTTGAGTAGTGCTCAGGGCCTGTAGGGCCTTGGCTTCCTCCATTGCCCAGGGAAACTTCAGCTCTGTGGCTGCCACCATCTTAGTTGAGTTAATTTGCATATTTGCTCCTGATTGTTTGGCAGGCATGACTTGTAGGCATAACAGAGTGGGGTTAATGTGCATATTACTCTTTGATTAGATTATATGGAGGCCTGGTGCATGAAATTCGTGCATGGGGGTGTTCCTCAGCACAGCCTGCCCCCTCTCACATATTGGGAGCCCTCAGGTGGTGTCCTACTGATGGCTTAGGCCTGCTCCCTGCTCCCCTTAGGGAGCGGGTCTAAGCTTCAGTCTGACCTCCCTTTGTGGGAGGTGACCAGGCTAATCAGGGGAAGCCACCAGCCCCATCACCCCACTGCTGCAGCCACTGCCAGTCACCGTAGCCACCAAGGTGTTTTTATCAACACAGACTCCAGTCCCTTCACCATGCAAAAATGACAACTTTCTTTAGGCATTTTCAAGATGTGTCTTTCATAGGATATGACATTTCTTTCTTTCTTCTTTCTTTATCCTCACCTGAGGATATGTTTCCATTGATTTTTAGAGAATTTGGAAGAGAAGGGAGCAACAAAGAGAAACATCAAAGTGAGAGGAACACTTTGATTGGTTGCCTCCTGCATATGCTCTGACCTAGGCACCAGCCATGGAGGATCCTGCAACCTAGGTACAAGCTCTTGGTCATAATTGAACCCAGACTCTGCGGTTAGCAGGCTGAGGCATTATGCACTGAGCCAAACCAGGTAGGACAGGATATGACATTTCTTAGCCCTCCAGCAGTAGACCTTCATTTTTTTTCTCCAGGAATGTGGTGGAAAAACCCTAGATCGCCTTTAGGGATTTTTTTTACCCAAGTTACTAAGAATATTACCAGTGGCATACAGGGAGCTTAGCCAATGAGCGATCAGAAAAGGTGTTTCCTCTGTAGTTTGCTCCAATCCCAGCTCCACCCCTGTCCAGGCCTGTAAGTTCTGGCCAAGGATGCAGGCCTGAGCAGGGAAACCCCAAGCCCCTCCGATCGACAGCTCCACTATTGCCCCACTGGCAGCCTCTGGTTAAGGCTACAGGCATGGGCAGGGGACCCACAGACCCCTGCCTTTCTGGCTCCACCAGTGCACAGACCCCTGCAATCACAGGCTCTGGCCCTATACCTCCAATTGCTGGCTCTGCAGAGCCCAGGCCCCTGTGATCTCTGGCCTTGCCCTTACCCAGGCCTGAGGCCTCTGGCATAGGCCTTATGCCTGGGTAGGGCATCCTTATACCCCTCTAATCACCGGCTCTGCCCTGCTCCCATTGATTATCGGCTTCACCTTTGCCCATGCCTTAGGCCTCTGGCAAAGGCTTCTAGCCTGGGCAGGGGACCCCCAGCCCCTCTGATTGCCCGTTCCACCCCTCGGGCCACCCGCCTCCCCTGCCACCTGCCTGGCTAACAGGCCTGACCACTTCAGTGGCAGGGCTGAACCGGACTGGGCACTGCCATCTTGTGTCCATCTTTTGGCTATGGGCGCCACCATCTTGTGGTCATGGGGAAAGCCATATTTTGATGGAGTGATGCCTAATTTGCATATTACTCTTTTATTAGATAGAATGTGGCTATGGGCGCCTTCATCTTGTGGCCATGTGGGTGGGCATCTTGTGGCAGAGTGATGCCTAATTTGCATATTACTTTTTATTGGATAGGATAATGAAGTCACAGAAAGAGAAATGAAAGAAAACAAGCCCACTTACTATTGCACCAAAAATATTAAGATACCTAGGAATAAACTTAACTAAGGAGGTAAAAGAGCTGTACTTGGAAACTACAGGACATTGAAAAAAGAGATAGAGGAAGACATAAACAAATGGAAGAACATACCATGTTCATGGATTGGTAGAATCAACATCATTAAAATGTACATACTACCCAACGCAGTTTAAAGATTCAGTGTAATCCCCATTAAAATACCAAGGAAATATTTCACAGGTTTTTTGTTTTATTACCTGCTAATGTACTTGTTTATAATATCAAATTTCCTTATATTCAATATTCTGGATGTGTTTGTGCAGAGTCCGTATTATTTATTCCTAAATGATTGGTAGAATTTACTAGTGAAACTATTTGGGCCTAGAGTTTTTTTTAATGTGAGAAGTTTGTAAACTACAGGTTTACTTTCTTTAGTAGATATGTTGTTATGCAGATTACCTGTTACTTCTAAAGTGAGCTTTGGTAGATTGTGTTTCAAAGAACTTGTCTATTTTATCCAGTATATCAAATTGACAAAAAAAGTGTTCATATACTTTTATTATCATCCTTTCCACATTATGGAATTTCTAACTCTATTATATCCCTCAGTCTTAATATTGGTAAGCTGTATTTTCTTCCCCGGTCTCCTAGTAATATTTATCAATATTACTGATATTCTCAAAAAAGTAGTTTTTGGTTTAACTGATTTTTTATATTGTTTTTCTATTTCTGTTTCATTGAGCCATTAATATATGTACCTATTTTTTTTCTTCTCAACTATGGTTTTATTTGCTCTTTTTTCTCTATTTATTGAAATGTCCATATATTTTAATTAATTCTAACACAGTGATGCCAATTTTTAAATAAGTGTTTCATTTATATTAAATAAGTGTTTTCTTCTCTAATATAGGCAGTTACTACTCTAAATTTCTAAGTACAGTTTTAATTGTATGCTCCAAATTTTGACAGACTGTGTTTTCATTTTCATTCAGTTCAAGATAATTTCTCATTTAAGTTTTTTCTTTAACTCATGGCTTATTTAGATTGTGTTGTTTTGTTACCAAATATTTGGAGGTTTTTCAGATATCTTTGTGTAACTGATTTCAGATTTAATTTCATTGTGGTCAGAGAACATCCTTTATATGACATGAGTCATTTTAAATTTGAGACTGTTTTTGTGGCTCAGGATAAGATCTATCTTCAATGGACAGTTTAAAAAGTAAGTATTGTGCTCTTTTTAGCTATATAGTCTACAAATGTCATGTTTGATGTTATTTTCAAGTCTTATATGTCTTTGATAATTTTCTCTCTACTTGTTTAATCTATCATTGAAAGAGAAGTGTTAAAATTTCAGAAAGTTATTGTTTCAAAGTTCTGGAGCCAGAAGTCTTAAATAAGGATGTCAGCAGAGCCATGCTCCTTCTCAAGGCGGTAGAGAGGGAATGGGTCCATCTTCTCTCCTAGCTTCCTATAGCTGCAGACATGCTTTGGTTTATCGATGTGCCACTTCAATCCTCTGTCTTTACATGGTGTTCTCTCTGTGTCTTCACATTGTCTTCCTTGTATGTGTATGTCCCTTGTCTGTCTCTCTAAATTTTTCTCTATAATGAAGTGTACCAATTATATAGGATTACAGCCCACCCTTATGATGACTTCATTTTAACTTGATTACTTCTGTAAAGATCCTTTTTCCAAATAAGGGCATGCTCTAAGGAACTGAGGGTTGGGACTTCAAAGTATTTTTTTTTTTAAGGAGACATAATTGAATTCATAACATGGGTCTTGCTTTTTTAAAAATCCAATTGCATAAGCCATACTTTTCAGTTGAGATGATTTGATCATTTACAGTGTAATTATTGATTTGGTTTAGTTTAAATCTGTAATGTTGCTATTTGTTTTCTATTTATTCCATATGTTATTTTCTCTCTCTTTCACATTTTTCTTCGTTCTTTGGGGTTAATTTAGTATTAATTGATTATATTTAATTTTTTGTTGCCTTGTTATCTGTAACTCTTTATTTTGTTATTTAATGACTGCTATAAGGTTTAGAGTGACCATAGGAGTCTTCTTTAAAGTAGTATAAGAATCTTACAGTACAACAATTTTCAACCTTTTACATCTCACAGCTCACATAAACTAATTACTAAAATTCTATGACACGCCAAAAATATATTATGTTTTTTGCCAATCTGACAAAAACATAGGTAGAATTTCGATTCATTCACACCAGTTGGCTATTGTTATGTTGGCTATTGTCATTTTTTATTTGATAATCTAAAGAAAAAGAGGTCAGTGCCCCTGATTAAATAGTAAGATATTGCATGTTTTAAAACTCCTGCAGCACACCAGTGTGTTGTGGCACAGCATTTGAAAATGGTTGTTACAGTATTTTTCCATTTCACTTTTCTGGGCCTTTCTGTTACTGTTGCCTTATGTCTTAATCTACATTTGCCAGAAACCCCACACTGCATTGCTATTATTTTGTTTTAAACAGTTGTTCTTTTTAAAAGAAATTTGCATATGAAAATTATTTTATATTTGTCCATGTATTTGCCATGCATAGTGCTTTTTATTCATTTTTGTGGATCCAGATTTTATTTAGAATGTAAGAAAATAATTAGATAAATAAGAGATCTCTAATCTTCTAAAAGTAACCAAGAATAGTGAAATATAATATCTTTCTTTAAGCTTATATAGATTCTTTTTTATATTTTAATATCAATATTTATTGAGTTATAAATATTGTTGGAATTTTTATATGCTGACAGTACATTGAATTTAAAAGTACTAGTTATAATATTTAATAAATACCAATGGGAGCATATGAAAACTTGAGAATGTAATTATTAAGGAAGAATTTCTTAGATGAATTTTTAATACATTAGGCTGTTGCTTTACAATCATTTTTATATTGTGGCAGACAGAGCATATAATCATATCACTGTGACTAATGAGGTTGTCTGACAGATCCAGGAGCTCTGACTGTCCTTGGCTCTTTAAAATCCCCCAAGAGGTATAAGTATCAATATCAGTATAATTATTATTATTGAGAAGCTCTACATGAAGCCATAATATTTTGTAGGTAGAGTACAGGAGGTTTATCTCGGTGCGGCGGCTGATGCAATGCTGTGAGCTCACTCCAGCAGTTCAGATCTTTCTGGCAAACCAGGAAGATGGCAACGCCCGCCTGAGCCCCTCCCAGAGCCACATACACAGTACCCCAACCTTTACGCTCATTGGCTCCCTAAGAAGACATTCCATGATTGGCCACCTCCACTATATATACCGCTGTACTTCTCAATAAAATTAGACCTGCGTCACAGAACCTGGTCTCCGGAGTCGTGCATGCAAGTGTCCTATGCTAGGGGCTCTGTCGTCCTCACCCCTGGGAGACTCCCTGCTTCAGTATTTCATGTGGTTATTTCAATGACCATCAGCCTTATCCTCACTTCATTTACCATGCCCTTTTCATTTCTTATCATATTGGATGGTAAAAAACAGCAGCAAAGTCTAACCTATAACACAATTTTAATCAAACAGTGGAATGCATGAGGCTCCAACTTTAAGTACCACAAAAGAATGGTAGCCATATACTAATAATTACCAAGGGCAGAAAACGTATACTTTGTCAAAGGGCCAAGATCTACAATTTCTGGGACTCATGCATATTTTTTAGCTCCTTGATTACATCTAATGAAAAATAGATTTATAACTGAGTGGAAAATAAAAATTCTAAACCTAGATTTTTTAAAAAAAATTAATCAAAAGCAGAAAGTTTCTCTTTCCAAAATAAGCAGGAGAACCAGACAGTATGGCATCAGTGAATAACATAACCTGGAAAGGAGACTGGGACGACCGATATTCAACAGATACATATATCTAGTGCTATGTTCAGGTTAATCAAAATTTACTGAGATTTTCAAACTGTTGGTAATACTTAGCAATGTTTCCAGCAATTGTAGCTCATCAGCTCCCTTCCGAACATTTTATGAGGCTTTATCTAAAGTAGCAACAGCCATTGTTGGCGAAGACTCATGCTCCTTGTAAAGAAGTGCTTTGGTCAACAATAATGTCAACAAGGACATTCGTCTTCCCTTTCTAAATTCAATACGATCACACTCCCCTAAAAGTAATAAAAATAAAAGATGATGGTTGGGTTTGTACAATGACGCTGTTGTGTTTGAATACTGAGAGTAACCAGGGTGCTGTTGAAAGAAAACATAGCCTAAGAAATCACTGGCCTCTATTTCAAGTGTAAAATCCTTCCTAAATGAAATAGAGGAATATTTGGACTTAAGTCACATTCTCTTTTTTGAAGACTAATCTTTCGTGTATCAGCTTTGACTTTGGGACATCAATTAATTTTAGTGCCAGACATCTGTCAGTGTTCAATTAAATAAAATAGTTATTGTTATTCATTTCTTGAAAGAAGTTTATTTTTTGCACTGAATGTCAAAAGCAGAATTTAAATTTTATGTCATTACTCATAAGAAATGTGATTATTCTTTGAGAAAATATGTATTTTAATGCTGCATAATATAATTTAGAAGTGGACCTCGAATCAAAGAATTAAAGAGTCCATGCTCAGTGTAATCTAGTACAGGAATCTCTAATTTCTGCTTTCCTACCACTATTCTAATTAGTTGCCTTAAAAAGTGTATTTTATGAACTGAGTGAAATGAACCATGTGAATGAAGTTTATTATCATAATATTGAGTGAAAAAGCAAGTATCAGATTATTTAAACTATGACACTATTTTTATAAATCTCAAAAGCAAGCAAAACTAACTGTTTAGGGATACCTCTGAAACACAATAATAAATGATGATGATGATGATGAAAGCTTTAGGGAATAATAAAAAGCCAGGTTAATGGTTATCACTTAGGATGAAGCTAAAGGGGAAGAGGTCAAAGAGAAACACCAGCTAAATGTGATAGTATTGACATTATAACTTAAACTGGGTCATAGAGTCATGTGTTAATTTTACTACATTTCTCATTATGAGTATGTGTTGGTGTGTGTATGTGTGTGTATGTGTGATATTGTTGAATTGTTTTACTTTTTATTGAGGAAAATTTTAATTATATAGAAAGATAGAGAGACTAGTGCAATGTACCTCATGTTCCTTTCACCTTACCTACAGCAATAAAAATTAATTTATAGACAATTTTATTTAATCTATTCCCTTGAAAATTTTGGTGGCAAATCTTAGACACCATATGATTCCACCTGTTTAATTTATGGTTGTATGTCTAAAAAATCAATTAAAAAATAACCACAATTCCATTATCTTACTTTAAAAAATTAAGCATAATTCATCAGAATTATCCAACACAGTGTTTAAATTTCCTTTGTTATTTCATTACTTAAAAAGTATATGTGTATATATATATATATATATATATATATATATATATATATATATATATTTTTTTTTTTTTTTTACTCAAGACTCAATAAGGAGTTACCACATTTAACCAGTAGGTTATGTTTCATATTTTCCTTTTTTTAAAATAACTATTTTAGAGCAGTTTTTGATTTACAGCAATATTGAGAAGAAGGCACAAAGATTTCCCACATATTCCCTGCCCCTACATATGCATTATGTCCAATTTTTAACAGCCCCCACCAGAGAAGTATATTTGTTACAACTGATGTACATACATTGATACATCACAATCATCTGATCCTAGTTTACCTCAGAGTTCACACTGGGAGTTTCACTGTCTATGAAAGAAAAAATATATAATGGCATATACCCATCATTATGGTAACATGGAGAATAGTTTTACTGCCCTAAAAGTCCTCTGTGCTCAACATATTCATCCCTCCCTTCCCCAAACAGGGCAACCACTGATGTATTTACTAGTTCTCTAGTTTTTCCTTTTTCATATCATTGTATAGTTGAAATTATATGGTACATAGTCTTTTCAGATTGGTTTCTTTCACTTTGTAATATGCATTTAAGTTTCCTCCATGTCTTTCTCTGGTTTAATAGGTCATTTCTCTTTAGCGCTGAATAAAATTCCGTTGTCTATATTTTCCACAGTTTATTTATCCATTTACCTATTGAAGGACATCTTGGTTTCTTCTAAATTCCTGCTATTCTGAACAAAACTGCCATAATCCTTTGGGTAAATATGAAGGAACTAGATCACCTGTGAAGTGGTATAGTGGTATGTGAAAATAGATTGGATTATTATTACACTTAGGGCAACCACTAAAAAACATATCATTGAAGTGCTCACAGATGGTGTACCTTATAATAACAAGATAATCCCAATTCCTTCCTCTTGTCCCAGTATCATTGCTCTCATTCATTTCACTTATACATAAGCAAATAGATACGTATATACATACACCTACATAGATGCATAATTGAATACATTGTTGCCATTATTATTTTGAATAAACATTATCTATTAGATCAATATAAATAAGAAAAATAAAAGCTTTTATTTTATTTTACCTTCACTTATTCCCTTTCTGATGTTCTTCCTTTTTTATGTGGTTCCAAGTCCCTGTCTTATAGCGTTTTCCACCTGTCTAAAGAATTTATTTTATTTTTTAATTTAATTTTTAAATTTTATTTTATTGTTTAAAGTATTACAAATAGTAGTGCATATGTCTCCTTTTTTCCTCATTGACCTACCCCCAGTCTCGCCTACCCCCCAGCACATACCCTTACCCCCCACCCAGTGTCTTGAGTCCATTGGTTATACTTATATTCATGCATACAAGTCCTCCAGTTGATCTCTTACCCACCTCCCTTGCCTTTATGCTGTAGTTTAACAGTCTTTTTGATGCTTCTTTGCCTCTGTATCTATTTTTGTTTATCAGTTTATAATGTTCTTTATATTCCACAAATGAGTGAGATCATGTGGTATTTTTCTTTCACTGACTGCCTTATTTCAGTTAGCATAATGCTCTCCAGTTCCATCCATGCTGCTGCAAATGGTAAGAATTCCTTCTTTTTTATAGCAGCATAGTATTCCATTGTGTAGATGTACCACAGTTTTCTAATCCATTCATCTGCTGATGGGCACTTAGGCTGTTTCCAAATCTTAGCTATGGTAAATTGTGCTGCTATGAACATAGGGTGCATATATCCTTTCTGATTGGTGTTTATGTTTTCTTGGGATATATTTCTAGAAGTAGAATCACTGTGTCAAATGGCAGTTTCGTTTTTAATTTTTTGAGGAAACGCCATACTGTTTTCCACAGTGGCTGCACCTTGCCAGCACTTGTTGTTTGTTGATTTGTTGATGATAGCCATTATGGCAGGTGTGAGAATTTATTTTAACATTTCTTGCAAGGCAGATCTACTGACAACAAATTCCCTCAATTTTTGTTTGCTTGAGAAAGTTTACTTCTTTGCTTTTAAAGAATAGTTTTACATAGTACAGAATTTTAGGTTGGTGGGTTTTTTCTCAAGACTTTAAATAGTTCACTTTCTTTTTGCTTTCATGTTTTCTGAGAAGTCTCCTATATAATAAGGTGCTTTTTCCTCTGGATTCTTTCAGTATTTTTCATTTACCTTTGATTATCTGTAGTTTGAAAATGACATGCCCAGGTTAGGTGTTTTTGTTGTTGTTGTTGTTTGTTTTCATTAGTTTTGCTTGGTGTTCTCTGAGCTTACTTGGATCTATGGTTTGGTGTCTGACATTAATTTGGGGAAAACTTTATGCTGGCTTCTCACTGTCCAACCTCTTCCCCTTAACTGGGAGAGGATAGAGGCGGCAGGAGTTGGTGCCCTTCCCCCAAGTCAATTAGGTTCTGATAAACCTCAGGTCAGGCTCCACTCACACAGTTTCACCTGTGGACAGACCCTGCCAGGAACCGTGCTCTCGCATTTTCAACATGGTTCATTTTCCCTTCCCTTGCCAGAAGCACAAGGCGATTTTTCTCCACTATCCACTGTGAGAACCTGGTTGAAGTATAGAAATAACTTTCACGAAGTGTGGGGTTCCCCCTAGGGCTGTGTCTGTCTGTGGTTTTCCCCTCTCAGCCTATTCCACCCTGAGCCCCCAGAAGTTTGTCGAGTGCAGTTTGATTCCCCTTCCTGGAACCGGCTCCTGCAGGGATTCGTGGTCCTTGGTGTCTGCTCCTCGGTAAGTGGTGATTCTCTCTATTCCTTTGTTGGTCTTTACAGTGCTGGAGGCCATGGTTTGCCCTGTGACCTCACTTCTTCTATGAAGCTAAGAAGAGTCGTGCTCTTTCAGTTCGTCAGGATGCTGCCCATGACTGCAGGGTCTGGCACGCCAGGACCCAAACTAGTCATCCCCTCTTTCTCACCCGGCCAGCTGTAAGGAGGCTCTGGTTATGTCTGTGAATTCTGTGGGACTTTGCTGGGTTTGTCCTTGTAGTACCATTTAACTTCTTTCTCTGCACTCTGCAAATTGGTAGTGACAGTTTTATATTTTTGGCGAGATTGCTTACAAATGATAAATATGAAGTTCTCTAGGGAGCTGTATAACATTTGGATAGCTCTCTTTTTTTGTGATGTTAGGAGCCATTGATAATTATACGGACTCATTAATTGACTTTGGGCTGTAAAATGATGATATTCGGTTGCCTTTGACATTTGCTATTTGACTCACTTCTCTAAAAAGAAAGCTCTCCTCGTCAACTATGTGGTCACCACAAGATGCGGGTGGTACAGGAAAGGCAGCACAAAAGACCTCCTTATTTCCTGTGAGTTACTCGTTTTCAAGAAAATGCCTAGTTCTCTAGCATTCTGTAAAGATGCACGATAAGTCGTACCTGTCAGTGTGAACTCCAGGATCAAGTGCACTTGGTGTCATTCAGTCTATTGCAGTGATCATCCTCATTGAAGTTCAGTCTTCCGCGCCTGTGGCCGGAAGGCTTTGCACTTTTGTTGTTGTTATTTGACAATCTTTGCTTCTATCCTTGCTGTCTGGTACATCAAGTTATCTTATGTTCATCTTATAAACTTCCCAACACAAACCTGGAATTGGAAGGCACCCATTGGGTTAAGTGGTGTGTGTTTTCACGGACCTGGACTTTGGAATCACCATGGGGAGGCTAGGGATACTTATCACAACTAAGCAGGCTGTTTGGTAATGGTTTCTGGACCTTTTCCTTAGAAAAGCTACATGATTCATCTGTGTTTCTGTCTAGACACTGATAAATTTACAATTCCCTATGTTTTGGACTGGTCCTATTCACATTATCCCCCTGCTTTAGGGCAGCAGCTATCCAGAAGATGATCTGTATCAGGCTCATGTTTTTCAAGTGGGTTTAAATCCTGGTTTTGCCACTCAACTATGTGGCCCTTTGTCCAAGTACTTGATTCCTCTTTGGATCAAGTTTATCATTTACTGTGCTAGTGTACCGAACTCAAAAGTTTCTGGTAATAATGATATAATTAGTATATAAAATGTGCTTAGAAGAGAATCTGGAATATAAAAGTGATATGTATTAGTCATTATAATAATCCAATAGCAATATATAGATTTAACTTATTTTAAATTTTTGTAAATGCTCTCAAACTTGCATAAAATTTTGAAACTTTGTTTTTCAGTCAGTATTACATTTCATAATCTGTACATGTTGATATTTAAAGATTGGCTCATTAATTATGAAATGCTGGATATAGTT
>PVJC01046975.1:0-13096 GCA_004026665.1 Murina feae
GCTCTATTGCCAGCCCAAGCCTCCGCCATCTTGGCTGGGCTAATTTGCATACCATTGTTCTGATTGGCTGTTGGGCGTCCCGAAGAAACGGTTAATTTTACTATTTCGCTTTTATTAGTTTAGATTAGGAAGCGATTGGGAACTTATATCAAGGAAATTTGTCAAACAATTTAAAAATTGTGCTATGTAACAAGCATTTTCTATATGTTAACAAGGAATTTGACATACATATTTTATTTTAAAGCCTGGCTTTCAGGAATACTTAATCCATAGAAAATGCACAGGTCTAAAATATCCTTTAAGGTGCATTAAATTATTGATATATGAGTTTTTAATGAAACCCTATGAGATAAATGTGAAAATTTAATGAAGATAGTGGAAAAGAAAATGAAGTTAGGTGAGACTATAGAAAACAAAACCTGAATCAGCCTAAATTCAGGGTGTTTATTAAGGCAACATAAAGAATAGAAGTGAATCAAAGCATAAAAGAACAATTTTTTATAAACCAAACAAATAGTAAAGGGACATTTCTATCATGATTTTGAATTTGGTCTAAATGTTTTGAACTGTTCATCTCTCTTATCTCATACCTCTCTTATTTCATTTCAGGGAGAATTTCAGGAAGTATACACATAAATATAATAAGTCATCATTCTAAGTATACCATGAATCTGGACTTCAATTTCCTGCTGATCTCTTTCTTGCTGCTTACAATGGTCACATCTCAAAATCCTGTTTCTTTCACATTAGGAGGGCTTAGGTTGTATCACATTGTTTTCAGAAACTGCAGAGCAATTGTAGGATCAACTAACAAAGAAAAACTAAGTGGAAGTTCAAAGCTGTATAAAATAAAGGTGGGTGGTCTACAGGAAAATACTGATCCAGAGAACAGAAAATTGCAGGTAAAGTACAAATCCTTTTTAAATGCCCCAAACCAAAAAATGAGCATCTTTTTCAAAATATCAGAAAGCTACAGTTTGTATTTGCTTCTATGGGATCCTTTATGTATATAGATCTTACTTATTTTGCACTATGGATATTTTAGGAATTCATTTATTCTACACAATTATAAAGCCATTTAGTAAACTCATAGACTTCACAGACACTGTACAGAAATGAATATCAAACTGTGGCTTCTGCAGCTCAGTAGCTTCTGCCACTGGGAAACTGGAAATAAGCATAGGCAGCTCTGCTTAGCTCCAGCAGAGGCTAAGCTCTGACATCCCCAAAAGTACTTGGGAGAACTGAAATCAGTCTTTCCAGTTTACAAGATTCAGGAAATATATGTAACCAGGATCTTGTTGCATTTTGGACAGGAGACTGGAAGAAAGCACAGAGCCCAATGTTCAGGGGTAGGAATTAAAGAAGAGGTGATTAAGGTGCCTTGTCAGATCCCAGCAAGAAAATATTGGTAGGACTATTTAAAGGATGAAAGCCAAATCCTGCTGTGATGTGAAAAGAGTGCTAAATTTTGAGTTAGGTTTCAGCTTCTTGTTTGCACCATCCCTGCTGTTGGCACTTTTGCAGCATGGAGCAGAATGTGAGCGCCTAGTTTAGGGAGGGTTTAGAGGATGGGGTTGGAGTGTGTGAGGAGAAACACAGGGATCGGCTCCAGGGTAGGTCATTTTACCAAGTAAGGGTAACTACTGCTGATTAAATGTTTATGACTGTATTTGTTGATCATGCATTATCTCATTAGATAATAATAAATGCTGTGAAAAAAAGACACTATTATTATTTCTATTGTCAAAGAAACCAACCTCCCATCACTTTTGAATTTGGAAGCCCTGGTTGTTGTGGTTTACTTGCAGGCCCCCAGGAAAACCTGGGCTGGAGTCCAAACTACTTCCACAGAGGAAACACAGCTGACGAATTGTTTTTCAACTTAAAGGAAAAATTCCATTTCCTCTACCAAATCTAAACTAATAAAAGCGAAATAGTAAAATTAACCGTTTCTTCGGGACGCCCAACAGCCAATCAGAACAATGGTATACAAATTAGCCCAGCCAAGATGGCGGAGGCCCCGGCTGGCAATGGAGCAATCGTGCCGGCGCACGCAAGGCCTGGCCTCTGCCCTTGCGTGCTCTGGCGGTCAGTTCTGGACAGTGGCAGTGGCTGCAGGGCCGGGCGGCAGCCCAGGCCCCCAGTTCTGCGGCCGGGGCTGGCAATAGAGACATGGGGCTGGGAATAGAGAGATCACACTGGCCCACGCACAGGTGGAGGCCTGGCGTCCGCCTGTGTGTGCCCTGGAAGTCGATTCAGGGCAGTGGCGGTTGGCAGCAGGGCCGGGAGCTGGCTGCCCAGGCCCCAGCCCTGCAGCCTGGGCCTGGGAATAGAGCGACCGCGCCAGTGGTTGGTTCTGGGCGGCCTTGGGTGAGAGCTGGCCCGGCCCTTGGCTGGGGCTGGCAATAGAGCAATTGTGCCCACGGTGGTTCCAGACAGCGGTGAGCAGCCACAAGGCCGGGAGCTGGCAGCCCAGCCCGGCCCTGCGAGGCCTGGGAATAGAGCAATTGGGCCCAAGCGACCTCAGAGGCTCAGTGGTGGGGGCTTGAGGTGGGTACCCCCTTGGGGTCATGCCCGAGCATCCTCTGCCCCCGCACAGAGCCTCTGCCACAGGTCCAGCCACCTGCCTCCACCCTGGGGGCCTCCATGGGGCGTGTGTGAGCGTGTGCCTGGCTCCAACCCCATGTGTCCGCTCAGCAGCATGGGCCCCCCAAGGGACCATGCACCAGAGTCCACCCCCTGGCCTGCCACCCAGCTCTGTACCAGGTGTGTCCCCTCAGTGGTGGAGGCCCACCAGGTTTGTGCGATGGTAGGCCACCCGGCTGGAAACGTCCACGCCTGCACTCACCAACCATCCCACCCCCCAGTGCATGAACCCTGAAGGGGCTGTGGCCAGCCTGAAAACAACTCTCAGCCCCTCACCCAGGCTGGCCATGCATGCCAGCAGGTGGACATCCCCCCCCCCAGGGGTCCCAGACTGTGAGAGGGCACAGGCCAGGATGAGGGACCCCCTCCTCCGCTTGCTGAGTGCACAAATTTTTGTGTACTGGGCCCCTAGTCTATTATATAAACAAAATCAAAATATAACGAATCTAGGCGCATACCCTTGGAGATTAGGTTCCAGAATCATTAAACATTAATTTTTAAGCGTCTTAAAAAGAACTTGTATATAGAGCAATAGCAGAAAGGATGTTTTTGAACACTTTTGACAATCCAACATGGAGTTACTGTCAGCTATGATAGCTATGTCAAGTGCCATATCAAGACCGAGATAATGGGGTATAATGAGAATGCCCTTGGGACTGACCCAGAATGCCCCAGAATGCCCCAGAATGCCCCAGAATACCACAAGTCTGGAAACTTGGATAAGGACTCCATATGGACACTGATATGATTGGAACCTCCACTGATTGTGAACTATGTGTACTCAGAGCTCTGATCATCGGACACTGGAGCTTGAACCACAGGTCAAGTTCAGACGCCTGTCAGACCTCCATTCCACAAGACACACGCTGCCCCTGTAGCCGCCTGACTTGAAACCATGCCTGCCTCTCCATTGCAGACACCTCCAGTGACCAGAACTTCATGTCGGATGCTCACTCTGCTCACTCCTATCACATAAGTTCCTCCCTCTGTATGTAACCTGCATGTGACTCTACTTGTTTATTGGGGAGGTCTCCCCTAATAAACGTGGCATTGTGGAAAGACACAAATGTGTGAGTGCCTCCCTTCAGGAATGCTCCCTTGCTCCTGACACCCTGTCTTTTTAAGCAGGTAGCTCCTTTCCTTCTGTATCACATCAAGATAGAGGCTGTATAGATTCCAACATAAGTAGTGCCTTTTCCCCATACATCTGTGTCATAAGAACAGTCAATGCTGATTGTGTATCTTTGCTCATAGAATATAAATGTCTTTATCTCACCAGCAGTCTTTCTGCCTAATCTATTACATTGTTTGTGCAATGTGACTTTTCTTTTTAATCAAGGCTGAATAAAGTTTTCTGTTTTGTAAGTTCTGTTTCCTCACTCTGTTTCAAAGGTCATATGATAGCACTGAAGCTCAGAGAGGGTGAATATACCCAAGTTCACACAGACTAAAATTGAAGATCAGAACTTGAACTGAGGACTCTCTGACTCCCAAGCCCCTGCTCTGACCTGCTATATTACCATGACTCCTTCAAGTGTTGATAAAACAGATGAGATAATGGGAAGTTTAATGTGAGCAAGAAGTCTGGATATATTTCTATGTGAGAGCTGACTTTTTAGACTAAAAGCCTTGAAAAACTATGTATGCTAAACAGAATCTTTCCAGGAACCTGTTTCTGTACCTAGACGGTGCATTAGAAATTTAAGCAACTATGCAAAAATGCCAAAACATGAGTAAGTTGTGCCACTGTGTTTAATCTGAATAAAACAAATATCATAATAATACACTCAGGGCACATCTGATACCAAGTCATTAGAAATGGACCCAGGATGACTCTATTGGTGTCCATTAGAGGCAGTATTTGCATAGTAATTACAAAGGCAAGTCCCAAATTATCTTAGTGAGAATGCTTGGTCCATCTCTTTCTACTTATGTGACCCTGAAAAAAAGTACCCA
Organism: Murina feae; assembly: GCA_004026665.1. Classification (NCBI taxonomy): domain Eukaryota; kingdom Metazoa; phylum Chordata; class Mammalia; order Chiroptera; family Vespertilionidae; genus Murina; species Murina feae. The sequence continues at coordinate 4,606 of PVJC01046975.1, forward strand.
GTCTCTCTACCTCAACTTCCTCACATATAAAATAAGAATAACAATAGTATTCATTTCACATGCTTATTGTGAGGATAAAATTAATTAATGCACATACAGAACTTATAAATGTGTATTATTTAGCAAGCACTTCATTAGTAACTCTTATCATCAATGGATAAATGTCATTGAGAGGAGAGATACATCACTATCCTACATTGTCTCCTTTTATCATATTACATGGGCAAGTTGGAGACACTATATGGCACATCAAAACCTATTAACAAAGATTGGTTGGTTTCAAAAACATACAGGCCAGTTTTGCATGTGGGATAAATACAGAGAGATGTCTGGCCACACTGGATATCTTTACTCAAAACCTGGCAGACATGACAGGTGATCTATTGGTTTGATGGAAAAACCCAATCAATTTCTCAGAATCTGTTGCTGGCAAGGGTTAAGGTCAGTTTGTGGCTTAGTGAGCATATAGGTGCTTATGCAGTAAGGTGACCAGATTTCAACATTGGTAAAGCGGGACACCATTGCCTGGCGGGGAGAGAGAGGGGGGTGTCTTTTTTTTTTTTATTACTTAAAATATTACAAAGAATAGTACATATGTCTCTTTTTTTTCCCCCTTGACCTTCCCCTGTCCTCCCCTACCCCGACGGGGGCGGGGGGGGGGGGTCTTGATTAAAAATTTGCTCTATATGGAGCAACAAAAATTTTTATAGAATGCAAAAATAGTATTGTAATTTTTTTAATTTAAAAATAAGTACAATTTACAAATAAATAAAAATATGTATAGTATTATTTTATTCTTTGGCATATTTCTCATTTGAGTGAATTTTTTTTAGTAGATTGCTGTCGTTGTTTCAAAGGTCATGAAATTTTTCACAAGAATTTGTTAAATTATATTTTACATATAAAATGGCTTTGAAAGTCTCAACACTTAGTTGTGATTTTTCTAATGTCCACACTTTATTTACCATAGAAAAAAACGCATTCAGTTGTAGCATTAGATCCTGGTAAGGACAGTGCATTATTATTTTAATTTTAATCCTATATTTCTTTCTAAATAATAACAATACTAACTTGTATTATTTTTCCTCTGAATTTGCTGTAACGTAAGTCGTAAGTGTCACTTTCAAGGCCAGCGCTAGACTTTTTGCCACCACTATAAAATATAAATAATACGAGTACTGTCTGCTAAATTCAAGAAAATTTATGTATTTATAAAATAAATAAATAAATAAATTACCTAAATAGTCTGAATAGCTGGTTTGTAATGACATCACTTGTTTAACTAGCTTACTAGCACACAGTACGATGTGTATCGTCTGAGAGACAGTTACAAAATGTTTTCATCATTGCCAATCCCCAAAAATGCCATTGTTCATTAAGTCCAAACAATGGTGGTTGAATTCTAACAACTGATCAACAATGTGAACTTTGATAAGCAGTTCTCGATAATCAGTTCTCAACAATTACTTGTTATTATTAAAGTTTAACATTATAAAATTAACAAAAATAATATAAAACTCATATCCTGGCTAAATAGCCACATGGCTGCCAAAAACCGTATATTCCCTTCCCGTTCTCCCGCCGTTCCCTAGCTTGTCGTGCATTCTTTCCAAAAATTGGGACGTTTTTAAAACGCCACGGGACGTGGGACAAATTGTTTAAAATCGGACTGTCCCTCCAAAAGCAGGACATCTGGTCACCTTATCATACAGTCATGTTAAATACATGGCTTAGGGCAACAAGACTTGTTCCAGTAGACTGACTTGGGGTTACTGACAGCCTTATGCAGGATCTGCTTAGTTCAGTGCACATTTGTTGTTTTGCCTACTGAGCATTAACTTCCCTTTAGGGTACCACATCTGGTTCCAGTGGTGATCCATCCCAAAAAGGGAACATGCAACTAACTCATGCTCTACTAGTCTTTGGGTTTAAGGTTAGGAATATAACCCACATTTCCAATCAGAGTGAGCCAGCATTTGATGGGAATTGCCAGGAAAAAAAAAAAGTTGTTTTCACTTCTGTATTTTAATTTGGGAATATTTAGACATAGAACAGCTGGGCGACATATTTCTTCCTCTGGAGACTAACTATTAAGCCAGCAGGAAAAGATATAAGAAATATAAGAAATAAAAGTGGAGGAGAATGAAGTCCTGATAGCATTGTTTGAGCCCTTGAACAGCCTCACTTAAAATGAGCCTACCCCTTGAATTTTTAAGATATTTGAACTACTTACGATTGTTTTTCTATGTACATGCACAAAACAAAACAAGATCCTGTTATACTTAAGAACTGGAAGATTAAATCTGTTAGTTGAAGGCAAAACCTAAAAAAGGAGACAATTACACTTCTCAGTCTGGAATTTAGACAAGAGATATAAGCTGGAGAATGTTAGTTTGTAATTCAGTATATTAGCTTCTGTTAAAATCATGGGATTGCTCAGAAAGGAGCTATAAAGAGAGGACAAAATGACTATCTGAGGTTGGATTCCCTAGAAGCAGCCAAAAATGGACATCCTTAATCAAATTATGTATTGAAGGAGTGCTCTCCAAAGAAGGAGAGTGGGGGAAGTAGGATAGTGCAGAGGAAAAAATTTAGGATAGGGTTTCAGACGGAGACTAGTTTCAGCTTAATCCCATGGGAATGCAGAATCAGCATTGTACTATAACCAGGTGCAAATTAAGTGACTGAGGCACAAGGCATTTATAGTTCCAGCTCTGGAACCCTGGCCTGGGTGGCTGGTGTGGGGCCGGGTCCCCTGGCTTCCTTGAGAGGCCTTGGCCCCACCTTGACGCAAGTAAACCCATTTTTTTCGAGCACTTCTGCCAACAGAGACTTGCTATCTGTGGGCTGCTCTGGAAAGGTAGCAGAGCATGACCCCCAGAAGAGGTGGCTCCTTATCCAGGCAAGTCTTCAGAGAAGAGGGTCAACTGTGAGCCATTAGCAACTAAAACTAACACTAGCAGCTAAAGCACTGGAAGCACTGGCAGGTAAAATCTGAGTGAAGCAGCCACTGTGTTTGCACCATAAAGATCAACAAATGAACCCTGGGAATCCAAGTAAAGGAAGACCTTTGAGGGAGACCAAATAGGAGAAATCTAAGAGGGATGAATCAAAAGAGAATGGTAGCAACCATGGTAGATGTCAGAACATTACAACAGAAACTGCAAGACTGAGACCTTGGCAGAGGAGAACACTTAAAAATAACTCTCTGCATTCAGCTCATTGTCAGACTCAGATCATTATTCCAGACTGCTGTCATAAGATTACACATATTTTTGCATTGCTTTCTGTTATTTTATAAAATGTTTCCTATGAAATATAGCAATATACTAGGAACAATGACAACCACTACCACTTGTTCTTGCAAGATGTCCACCTCAGACATCAGAGCCCAATAATTAAGCAAACAACCTAAAATGTGATAAATCACATGCAGGGGAACTTGGCAGTGGCTTCTGTCTACTGGCTTCCCACCCTGCTGTCCTTGCAAGGCTTTGGGGAGATTTAAAAAAAAATGTTAAAGGTCTTCTTACATTTGCAAATACAATGTTAATCTACACTATAATGAAGTAAACTGGGAACTTGATAATGTACAATCAAATAAAAAAGTACTTTGTGACAATATCCTAGCAACTTGTCATTATCCCACCTTGAAAAATAGCACACTATAAGTAGTTTTGTTTAGATTGTGTTGCTTTATTATGTGAGATAGATAAACATTTATACTGGCTGAAAAATTAAAACTTTTTATTTTTAATTCTACTAAATGTTGCTTTCTTATTAAGATTAAACCAACAGAGCCAGTATTTTAAGATTAAACCAACAGAGCCTGATTATTTTAGCAAGTCTCGGGAGTTATGCACATGGTTCTTTACCAAGTAAGACTTATGGAATATAGTCAGAATGCACCTGTATGCTCTTGTCTCCCACTGCCCTTTAAATATATTCAGTGAGAATAGTTTATACTCTCCCTTTGGCTGAAAACTCATTTAGCCTAGAGATTTCCCAGCACTTTCTGAGTGCATAGTTCTAAACTGGCCTCACACTCTCTTGGTGTAGCAGTGTTTTTGCTGGCTTTAGCTGATGGAACAAATTTGTGGATTCTTCAGAGGAGTCCAGCATTAGAGTGGGCTCTCAAATGTTGTTCCTTGATCCAGGTGAATTTATTCTCTTTCAGGGTATCTTTATACCCTCCCCAGCCACAACTAATGTGGCAGTCATTTTTAACTTCTCTTGAGTGCCCTCTAAGCCAGCCTATTGGGCAGCATTAGGAAGACCTCATTCTATCTCCCTTGAGCCTGTGGTCCACTCTAGTTTGGATGATATTTCTTCATCCTTTGTCTCCACAACCTCTAGGATATTAGTGTGATCCCAGTGTCCTCTTTGGCTCATTTTCAAACAGATATCTAATCAAGGTTTTCAACTAATCTTGAATCCCTCCTCTCTTGACATAAAATGAAGGAGGACATGCCCCATGGGAAAACAAATACTCTGAAATTTCATTGACACCATTTTAAAGGTGCTAATGACTCTCATTGGTATCTAGCAGATATATTGACACCTAATTTAAAACATCTAATTTTGCCCTAACCGGTTTGGCTCAGTGGATGGAGCATCCACGGACTGAAGGGTCCCAGGTTCGATTCCGGTTAAGGGCATATACCTTGGTTGTGGGCACATCCCCAGTAGGAGGTGTGCAGGAGGCAGCTGATTGATGCTTCTCTCTCATCGATGTTTCTAACTCTCTATCCCTCTCCCTTCCTCTCTGTAAAAAGTCAATAAAATATATTTTTTTAAAAAAAAAACATCTAATTTAACATCCTTTCACATTTGAAAGTCAATAGGAAATGAGCCTCATATCTTATACAAGAGTTTCAGGGAGATGCAATAGTGAAAACATCCCAATTTTAATAAGCAAAATCAGGGGAAAGAATGGGCAAAACAGAGATGAACCCTGGTTCCAGGGCACAGTTGCATCCTCAGGAGATTCCTGAAGTCTTAGCAGCCCTATCCATGCAGAAGAACTCTTGAAACATGTGAGTAACCTGCCTTAGAGCCTGTGTGGGGAATTGGGGAGCACAGGTAGTTGGTCCCCTAACTAGAACATCAACTTCTTTTTTATTCTTTGTCTATTATACTCTATAAAGAGACTTCCTTTCTTTTTTGCAAAAATTATTTGTACTAAAATCAACTGGCCATTGAGGGTGAGTTAGGGAAGACTGACTCAGAGGTCACCAGACAACTTTTCTTAAGCCTCATTAAGCTTAATATTTAAGGGGAATCATTTTCTCACTTGAAGTATTCAGGTAATTATTTTAATTTTTCTGTTTCCCTCTACTAGTATAGAACTATTCTGAACCAACAAGCAAGGAAGAAATCTGGGATAGAAATACATCCAATTTTAATAAGATATGGATAATTAGCTTACATGATGGAGCCAATATACTTCCCCAAATTAACTAATTTTTGCATTTAATGACAACTCATAAGACTTCTTTAAAATTCAAATATCCTTGTTTTTAAAACTCTAATAATATACTCAAAGCTTCACAGCTTATAAATCAAGAGGTTAAGTTAATGTTTTATGTTATTTTTTTGGTGGGAAAGACCATCTTGTGCACCCATAATAATATGAAATTATTCTTTCAAAGTAATAATTTTTTAAAAAAAATTATATTTATGATGTTAGAGAGAAAAAGGAAGACAGAAGGAGAGAAAGAGAGAGAGGAGAGAGATCAATTTGCTGTTCTACTTATTTATGCTTCACTGGGTGATTCTTGTATGTTCCCCAAGTAGGGATCAAACACACAACCTTGGTGTATCTGGATAATGCTCTAGCCAATGCTCTACTGGCTTGGCCCAAAAGTAATAATTTTATACTATTATACTAGACTAGAGGCCCAGTAAACAAATTCATGCATGGGTAGAATGGGTAGAGTCTGGCTGGCCTGCCTGATAGAGACTGATCAGGCTGGGCCAGCATGGGGGCAGGGCCCCAGGGGGTTGGCGGGCCTCAGCTCCAATCATGGGGGAGGGGCATTCAGGGGCTGGGCCAGCTGGGGAAAGTGGCTGCAGAAGGTTAGGGGGTGATCAGGGCCTGATCAGGTCAGTTGGCCCCTGCTGTGCATGTCATAGCAACCAGTTGTTCTGCTCATTCGGTCATTCCAGTCATTCTGTCATTCTAGTCACTTGGCTTTTATATAGAGAGATAGCTAACTATCACTCTCATACATACCATATTGCACCAAACTCCATACATGCTTGAAAAGTTTTTCATTTTCATCTAGAATAGTTATGAATACTAATAGATACACTCTGCATAAAAATTCAGTCTTTAGTAGTCTTTCTTTAGCTAATTGTAACTTCAAATAAATTAAAGAGAAAACAATCAAATCATTCAATCTAATGCAAGAGAATTATAGAGCTCATTGAAAAGGCCCTTTTAATTTATTAGCAGACTTATGGAGAAATTGCTTGGCCATCCCTTCATCACCTGTTCAGACCCTGAACATTTAAAATGTGATTAGTTCCAAACACTTTAAAGGTTTAGATTTAAAACAACAACAACAACAAAAAAAAAAACAACCTGGTTTTAGGCGTATCTAAAAACCACCCACTGCTCCCCCCAAATAATTAATTAATGCCCTATTATACTCAGAAATTAGTAAACAATCAAACTTGTCCCCATGCTCACTGCCTGGAAATCCCTTTGAAGTATTTACATAAGGATAGTTTTATTGAGGTAGTAGAAACCAATTGTGTCTTCCTTCACTATTGTTAATACTGTAACATAATGGTGTAAAACTTTTATAAAACATTTTTCCCAAAATCACCTTTTACATAATTATAAAAGTATGAAAAAAGAGTTCAAGTTTTAAGAAGAAAAATTTTGTAGGGGTAGGGTTAGGCAGGGTGATAAGAGACATTTATGTAAGCTGGAAAAAATAAAAGAACAGGAAAAATAATTTATACATTTTTGTTAATGTTTTTATGAGTTTACTGTTGAAAGAACTTAAGCATTCATTTCAATAATTTTTAATAGCACAAAGAATGTAGAAAACTATAATATAGTCACTTTATGTTTTTTAGCCTTCTGAGAGTAGTCCTCCTCTGATACCATACAGCTTTATTTTTATTACCTCAACACTCACATCAGGATTTGAAAAAGGATGTATACTGAAATAGGAATTTTAGAGAATATAGGCAGGTTTAGGGAATTTTTAGAATTGGGGTCCATGGAAAAAAACAGAGCTATAGACTGGGAGAAGTTAGCTTTCTGTAAGACAAGGGAAACTGGGAGAAGATGCATTTCCATAACACAAGGAAGCCAGGTGCAGCTCCATCTCCATAAGACAAGAGAAACTTGGAGAAGTTACATCTCCATAACACAAGGGAGCAGCAACAGTTATATTTCCATAAGACAAGGGAACTGGGAGTAGCCAAGAGGTCTATATTTACAAAATAAAGAAGAAGGAAGAAAGCTCAGAAGGAATAGGAGAACAATGAGGGAGGAGGCATCACATGTCCCATGTGATGTTTGATCTTTGAGCTGAAGAGTTACTATAATAACCAATTCAAAAGGGAATATTGACCAATCAGAAGGGATATCAGGACACAGGGACTTGCAGCCCTTTATAAACCGTGGAAACAGGAAGTCAGAAGGACTCTTTCCCCTTCCCCAGGTGGGAGTCTATACTAGTTCTTCAATAAATCTCCACAATTGTTATACCATCTTCAGCCCATGGATTCATTCTTTGACTCCAATGGACAAAGAATCCAGGGAACACTGCATGGTCCAGTCCAAAAATCATGTATCAATACCTAAAATCATAAAATGGTATTACTTTTAAGGTTGTATGTCCTTGTTTCTATATCTTTACTTAATATGAATTTCAAATATTAAGATGCATAAAACTTATGCAAACTTGTTTAAAATATGTAATCTAGCCTTAGCTGGTTTGGCTCACTGGATAGAGCATCAGCCTGCAGACTCGAGGGTCCCAGGTTCGATTCTGTTCAAGAGCATGTACCTTGGTTGCAGGCACATCCCCAGTGGGAGGTGTGCAGGAGGCAGCTGATCTATGCTTCTCTCTCATCAATGTTTCTAACTCTCCATCCCTGTCTCTTCCTTTCTGAAAAAAAATCAATAAAATATATTAAAAAATATATAGAATCTAGCATAGAGATTATCATCACCAAAGATTACTAATAAATAGATCTACATTTTCAGAAATGTATAACTTTTTAAAGGTTTGAACCACACTGAAAAAAAAATGCTGATCTAATTTTGAGACTCATTTAAATTATCTAGAAACTCTTGTTATAAAAATTATACTCAACCTGTGACATCTCTAAGGAACTGAAACAAGAATCAAAATAAATACACAAAGATGATGATGATGAGATGATAGATGATAGATAGATAGATAGATAGATAGATAGATGATAGGTAGGTGATAGATGATAGATGATAGATGATAGATAGATAGAT
>PVJC01046976.1:0-13081 GCA_004026665.1 Murina feae
GTTGCAGTTCTGTGTAAATACAAGGAGTTAATGTGGCTGATCCAAAACCATAGAGTAAGCCTAAGAATGTAGAGCTCTGCAGCCATGCTCTGAGGCTCTGAGTGAGCGTCTCAATATGAATGCTTGGGTGGGAGCGGGGAGAAGTGGGGGAGGAGCAGGGGGGGGGGCGGGGGAAGACTTATCCTTCAGAAGCCAAGAAAAACAGTGCATGCTGGAGAACGGGGATAGAGACAATCCAGAGAAGTGCAAATCTGAGGAGCTAAGGGATATCATTAAAGTGACAGGCTGAGCACAAGCAAGCCATTTCCAAGGGCAGGACTAATACTCAGCTCCTGGGCCTATCCTGTAGGTACAAACTATAAACACTTCTATACTCATTGGTAACTAGTTGGTTCTCTGAACACCTATAATGTCATTTTACCACCCTGACGCTCCCCCCACTCTTCCCCTCACGCCCCACACCCCTCAGCCCCTGCCCTCCCCATCCCTGCCCGGCAGCTACAGAGCCAATGCCAAGTGGAGCTGCCATCCAGTCTGTTGAATAATGTAAAGATCACCCCTGTATCCACCTAGGCCTTAAAAGGAATAAAAAAAATAAATAATATAAATGTTAGGTGATGTAACAAATTACTAAAATATTTAATGTCTTAGCTTCACACTATATATTTCTGTTTTGAAATGAAATTCCCTTAAACATACATATATTTTATGTTGCTTAACCACTGATTTATTTCATCAGTAATAACTTTCATTTTTTAAAATCTTTATTGTTGAAAGTATTACATATGTCCCTTTTTCCCCCATTGACCTCTCCCATCCCACCGGCACCCCCACCCCTGGCCTTCCCCCATGCATATATCTATAGATGTGACAGTATGTTCCAGCAGACAAGGCCCTGTTCCTGACAGCACCATTGTCATCAGCAGTGCCCACAGTACTCATTGTGGTGGCAGTCACACTCACAATGGTACTGGCATTCCACCTGCTTTGCTTCTCTCGTTGCACACACCTCACCGGACAGTGCCGTGGGCCACCAAACTGCTGGTGGTTCACCCCTCAGAGCAAGCATTTAAGGGAGCACACAGTGGCTTAGGGGGAAAAAAAAAGACATAAAAATCTCAAACTCTAGAGTTTGACTGTAAAAACTGTTTTTTCTCACTTTAAAAAACTTCAAAATGTTTGTTTCTGCTACATTGAAAGGAAGGGTTTCCCCATGCAAGTGTCCATGAGCCACGTTGCAGATTCTTAAGCCAGGAGTGCTCTCTTGATTGATCATCCTCATGCTTCTCTTTAAGCCTTTTTGGCTAATCGAGAGAGAGGATAGCATGAGGAAGCACAGGGACCCGGGCAGTCCAGCACAGAGTATAAACTACAGCTTGACAAGACCTGACTCAGCCACGGTCACACAACCTCTAACACAAGCTCCCACCTCCCAAACCTGCTCATTCAGTTTTGTCTGTTGTGTGGTCCACACCCATCGATCCTCTCCAGCTCTCCGTTTCCATTCTCTGCCAGCTCTCTTCGCTGGAGGCTTCACTTCCTGGTCCACTCTTGACCCCAGTGTCCCAGGGTCATGCCTTTTAACCCCAGGACAGTCGCTCTCACACATCCCGGCCCAGTTCCTGGAAGCCCTGCCTGAGCAGAACCCCAGACCACTGCTCGCCCAGCAGGGAAGGGAAGAGCTGGCCTCTGTCCTCAGCTCTGGGACATTTTCACAAGGTGTTGCTGTCCTTCGATCACTCCCTCCCCCACTGGCGCTGCCATTTAGTCAGCTCTTACAGGTTACCTGCTCAGAACTCTGGAATCCTGGCCTCACCAGGGCTTAAATTGTTAATGGCACTAGCGGTAAGACGTAATACACGTAAAAGAGAAGACATGTTAAGATCTATGCAGGAAAAGAGAAAGATTCAAGTAAATGTATCTATAGTTTTCAACGTGGAAAACATCCACTTTGTATACCCCTTTCTTACGCAGCTGCCAGTCAAGAAGTTCTATTTAAAATAAGCCCCAGAGGCATGTGCCGTGTCCAAAGCTGTTTTCCTTTTCCAGGTTATTCATTTTTAAGAAATTCTAGAAAATATTAATTTAATGCCCAAGAGTTTGCTTTACCTTGACTCCTTCATCCAAATTCTGATGAGGTTTACTATGTAAAGAGGATTAACGTTAGCATTTAATTTAAGCACTCTGAGGATTATATTATCCATAAATGTCAGTAAATAAGTATTATCTTTATCCTTTGGTATACAAGATGTAACACTCTAGCACCGAACTTGTTTTTCAATAACACTTGGCAAGTTTGCTATAGGTGGGGCTTTTTTACAAACTGGTGTGTGGCCAGCAGTATAGGTCAAAGATCCATCTGGCACTTAAATGCCTTTATTTTCTTCCATTTGCTGTAGACTTCGGTAAGTTCCAGCTTTTAGTTAATTAGCCCCCCTTTCACTATCATTCATTTTTTCCCAGAAGTAGACATCTTTGTCTTCAATCAAATGTACTCAGATCTTAGTATCTCAAGTACTTCCTTTATATAAATCCCCGATGTTGAGAAAGAAACACTAAATTAGATCTACCTTAGCAGCAAAAACATTCAGTCTTAAAAGCGTTGGTTATCGATTTGTGCTTTGCCACAAATATTTTTTCCCTTCCTCTTAGTGTTACTGTATTACCACCTTCTCTGTTACGATTCTGCTAACAGATCTTGCTGTAAATTCATCAAAACTGATGCTCTCGAGAAATCACCTATAAAATCATTATCTCAGGCCACTATCCTATGTCTTAACTCTACTAAAATTACAAGGATAATAAAGCATTAGATTTCCAACATCACCCAAAAGTCTTATTTTCTTTATTTGTCAATTATTTCATTTTACAGTTTCAGTTCAATATAAACATCAGGATTTTACTTCCCTTATGGAATGCTTTCAGAACCTCCAGTGACCTGATAAGGAAAGATATTTACAAAATAAAATTAAGTGTTAAACGTTTGGCAGAGCAGAAAATTAGAATACCCAAAAGCAGCGAACGGTACTCATTTCTCACACCATGGCAAGCTGCACCTTTCTCAGCACAGAATGTCTCCTACCTAAGCATGGTGTCTGTTTCTCAAGGATATTTGTGTGGACAGAACTAAGAAATTCCAGCACAGTAACATCCGATGGCGGAGGAATCCCTTAGGCCTTATTTATGGGAAGATAGAATGTGGATCGTCCTCCTCCTACTGAGATCAGTTACTTGTAGAAGAAACCGAAGATAACGTAGGCCTTTTCAGCATACTAGTACTTTGTTTTCCCAGAAGTTAAGTGTACATCACTGCTCGTATGAATAGTCACAAAGGTTCTTCTTTTTTAATCCCAACGTATAATGCAGTTAACTCAATATAATTTCAATTTATAGCACAGCATTTTATATTTCACTATGCAAAATATGCTGCAGATATTTATGTCAAGGTAACTTACAAAACATTATAATGTATTTTTCTATTCTTTCCTTCTAATTATTGCCATCTTTGTCCATAAGACTTAGTCAGAATGAAATTAATAGCAATAAAATGAAAGACGATGGGAGGGGGAAAGAAGATTATATCCTCTTATTAGTTATCACCCAGAATCTGCACTGGTGGTTTTCTATCCTGGCTACATATCAGAATCAGACTTTTAAAAATACTGATGTTCAGGTCACATCTCAGACCAAATAAATTAGAACTTCTGGAGTGGGGTCTGGGCATCATTATTTTATAAAAGCTTCTTAGACCCTGGTTGGTGTGGCTCAATTGGTTAGGGCATTGTCCCATGCACCGAAGGGTCACAGGTTTAATTCCTCTCTCTCTCTCTTTTACCCCCTCTTTCTCTCCCTCCCCTCCCCCATCCTTCTTCTCTGTCTACAATCAATGAAAAACATATCATAAGATTCACCCACACTTGTAGTAAATCAATTCAACCATAAGATTGTCAACACTCATTGGCTGTCAATACTCAGTTGTACTATTTCTTTCATTAACTGATTTTCAATGTAGTGTTTGTCATTCTGAAACATTAATAAATACTGTTTGTAATTATTCTTTTCTTGCCAAACCAAATGACTGTGTGTTTTTTTGTTGTTGTTGTCGTTGCCACAGAACCTGAGTTCCTTCTGAAGAGAATAAAACACTTAATGCATTTGCTCAAGAAAGGCAATGTCATTTTCAGCAAAAAACTATTAATTTGATTTCTATTGATAAACATTAGCCAGTTGATAAATCTTCAAAAAGAAACTTACACCTATGTATAAGCACACTAGATATCTTATATGATAATAGGGTGATTCTATGGAGAATCCTAGCAAGATAAATATGCTCTGGGAGAAAAGTGACGTTTTACTAATAGATTAATGGTTTTAATGACTTCTTCCAACCCTGGCATAAACACGGTGCCCAAGGAAACGATCATCCGGTCTGTGCCTCCATTATCATTGTATGACTTAGATGGATCTCCTATTTGTTCATTTAAAAAAATGTGTTATTATCCTTTGTGTTAATTTCCCAGGGTTGTCATAACAAATACTATAAACTTGGCGGCTTAAAGCGGCAGGAATGTGTTCTCTCACCGTGTCAGCAGACGCTGGGGAAGACTTCTTCCTTGCCTCTTCCAGCCTCCCCTGGCTGCCGAATTTCCTTCTCCTGTGGCAGCTTTGCTTCTGTCTCTGCCTCTGTCTTTACCAGGCCCTCCTCTCTGTGTCTCTCTATGTCTAAACTCTCCATCTTTTTCTTCTTATAAGGACACACCACCGGATTTAGGACTCAACCTAAATCCAAAATGATCTCATCTTAAGATCTTTAATTATATCTACAAAAACCTTCTTTTTTTAATAAGATTACATTCACAGGTAGTGGGGTAAAACTTAGATATATCTTTTTGGGGGGAACACAATTCAACTCACTATACCCTTGTAAGCATTATAGTTAATATAATGATCAGCTACAAAAAAGAAATCTCAAAATAATAGTGATTTAAACAAGAAACATTTCTTTTTTTCTCAAGATAAAGCTCCAGTAGCGAGGACAATGTTGAGATATCTCCCCATGTTGTCAAGGACTCAAACTGCTTCTATTTTGTGTATGAGAAGATGGCCTCTATCCCTAAGTTTACTTCATGGACCAAGATAGCTGCCCTATCTCCAGCTATCTCTTCTGCATCTCAGTCACCAGGAGGGTAAAAAGACAAGGAGAAGAATACACCCTCTTCTTTTAACAAAACTTCTAGAAATTTTTCACTTTACTACCCATTATATATCATCAGCAAGAATTAGTCATATGCAAACCTAGCTGTAAGAGAAGATGGGAATTACAGTTTTTATTCTGGGCAACCATTTGCCCAGCTAAAATTCAATAATTCTATTATTGAATAAGTGAAAAATAATACTGAAAGCCACCTAAACATCTCTCCCCCGACAGCAAAATGATCTCCCAGGATTAGTTTTGAAGAACTGAATATCCTGAATTGCTGTGTTCTATAAAGAACCAATGCCTGCAGAGAACCTGACTAGTCTTTGAAATAAACACTTTTTTACGATAGCCCTCCCCTCCTTTTTTTCTTAGCACTATGTATTGATTTGGTCTCCACATGCACCAATTAAAAAGTTATTACATTTACTGCAACAGTCTTATCAAGCCCCTTGATGGCTAATTATTAAGGTGATACCTAATTGGGGTTGCTATAAAAAGTGACATGAATGAAAGATGCCACACAAGGAAAAGAACATGTTTTGAGTAATGAGGGATTACATTCGGAAGAAGGAAATAGACTTGAAAAAAAAAGAAAAACAGGGAAGAAACAGCAGTTCCCACTTCAGCAGAAAATTTCATCTCTGACTGTGACGAAGAACAGGTATTCACAGAACAGGTATTAACAGAAACTAAAGGCCAGCATCGGTCCCCATCAAAGGACATTTCATCTGAGCTGAAGAAGAAAGAAATGCTTCAGGGATTCCTATAATAGTACTATTCAGAGATACCTGCAGGCCATGACATTGACTAGGGGAGTAGGTGGGGGGGTGGGGGGAGGAGGGGAATCAGCTCTAGGAAATAAAGCTTATAGGAAACATGTCCCAAGTAACCAGGTGGAATAGTGGGTTACTCTTAACTCCCTACTAGTGAGCAGAACACGAAGACAAAGAAATCCAGAAATGAAAAGAGACCTGGGCTCTAGGGAGGTAGACTATCAGTTGGTTCTTCCAAGGGTAGCCTCAGAAAAACCTTGTCAGATACAGCCAGCCACAAAAGATAGTATCCTCTGGAACTTTGTCCCAAAGAGCAAGCAAACAGAGGGTATTTGCCAACTAGTCATGGGAAAAGTATGTCTTAATAACGGGATAGGTGAAGTGCCAGCACAACCTTGTGGTAACATCCCACCACGGTAAGAACTGACCACTACTTTCTAACATATGTGCAGATTTGTACTTTTAATGTGATGTCATTTCTTTATTGACCCGTATCTGAGGGTTCTCATACAAATCCTAAAAACAAGACTGTGTTTGTGATAAAACCCACAGTTAGCTCATTTTAGGCCTTTAGTTTTTCTGTTCCTATTATACATCTTTTACCCTCATTAAGGAAACCATTGTTTATTGTACTGTTGTCCAATTAGACAGACAATCCTGTTATTTTGCATCACTACTTAAATGAGCAAATCCAAACCTCCCAGTAATAAACCTGTGAAGGGAAGTCCTCTGGATTCAGGTGCTGGTGGGAGAATTCATGTGTTTTCAAAATGGTAGGCAATGAAAGATTTGTTTTAGTGTTGTAAGTTAAGTATCGTTCCAAGCATTACCAAAAGTGGTAGAAATGCTTATGTGATAAAAAATAGAGAGCTTTCATTTATTATCAGTTCAGACATTCATCATCTGACCAGCTAGCTACAGATCAGATGATTTTTTGTTTGTTTGTTAATCCTGACCCAAGAATAATTTTTTCATTGATTTTTAGAGAAAGTGGGATAGAGGGGGAGAGACACAGAGAGAGAAACGTGGATGTGAGAGAGACACATTAATTGGTTGCCTCCCATACGTGCCCCCACAGGAGCCAGGGATGGAGCCTGCAACCCAGGTACATGCCCTTAGTGGAATCAAACCCACAACCCTTCAGTCCATGGGCCAACACTCTAACCATTGAGCACCCAGCTAAGGCTCAGACGACTTTTTACCTCCCAAAGTACTCTTTTGTTTTTCACATCTACTACAAACATCATAGAGTTCATGTAAAAAGCATAAGGAAGTAGGTGTGAAGGCACTCTGTGCGGTACAAAGCGATATGCGGATGCATGATGCTCGTACTTCAACAAGCACGAGCGTCCCCCTCCAGGAGCATTTTGCTCACTCTGACTCACCACAGGACCAGAGGAATTGCCAGAGTGTTGAAAGGATTTTGTTTTATGTTCATTATTGTATAGATTGTTTTCCTATTTCATCTTCTAGGTCTTTATCTTGATTCTTCCATTTGTTTGCTGAATTTTCATTTTGCTTGCTCAGGGATAAAAATCTTGTTTATGATCTCTCCACTGCACAATTTTTCTCATTCCACAGCATGGAATTGTTGGTGTTTCTTTAAAAGCTTTTTTCAGGAGGGCATACATTTGTGAAGAAGGAGTGACTTGAGTTGTTCTTTCTTTCTTTTTTTCTTACTTCTTTTTTAAAATGTTATTTTATTGTTTAAAATATTACAAATAGTAGTACATATGTCTCCTTTTTTTTCCCATTGACCTTCCCCCTGCCGCCCCTACCCCCACCCCTGGCACATGCCCTCACATCCCCCTCTCCCCAACCAGTGTCTTATGTCCATTGATTATGCTTACGTGCATGCATACAAGTCCTTCAGTTGATCTCTTACCTCCCCACACCACACTCCCCAGCCCTCCTGCTATAGTTTGACAACCTGTTCAATGCTTCTCTGCCTCTGTGTCTATTTTTGTTCATCAGTTTATATTGTTCTTTCTTTATTATCCATAAATGAGTGAGGTCATGTGGTATTTATCTTTCTCTGACTGGCTTATTTCACTTAGCATAATGCTCTCCAGTTCCATCCATGCTATTGCAAATGGTAAGAATTCCTTCTTTTTTACAGCAGCGTAGTATTCCATTGTGTAGATGTACCACAGCTTTCTAATCCTCTCATCTACTGACGGGCATTTAGGCTGTTTCCAAATCTTAGCTATTGCAGCTGTTCTTTTATTGCTGGTTGGCTTTAAAAGTTTTAGAAAGATGATGACAAGTTGGCAAGTGTGGCTCACTGATTGAGCATCTACCTATGAACCAGGAGGTCATGGTTTGATTCCCAGTCAGGGCACATGCCCAGGTTGTGAGCTCGATCCACAGTGTGGGGCATGCAGGAGGCAGCTAATCAATGATTCTCTCTCATCATTGCTATAAATCCCTTCCTCTCTGAAATTAATAAAAATATATTTTAAAAGAAAGAAAAGAGGAAGGAAAGAAGAGAGGAAGGAAGGAAGACAAGAAAGAAGGAAGGAAGGAAGGAAGGAAGGAAGGAAGGAAGGAAGGAAGGAAGGAAGGAAGGAAGGAAGGAAGGAAGGAAACAAGTTAGTTCAGGGTGAACTGATGGGGAGAGGAGTCTGGGTCCTCAGCCTTGCCTCTACTTCCAAACAGTGGGAACATCAAAACATCTTCTTGGACACAGATGTTTTCCCCTCAAACAAGACTCCTTACACCCTGGCTTAAGTTTTCTCTGACAATAATAATCATATTGGTGTTTTTGGAGGACCTCAATGTGAGCATTGAACAAATAAGAAGCAAGACAAAGGAGTCAACTAATGAGCAAAAAAAAAAAAAAAAAAAAAATCAACTTTATTACTGATAGACTATGGAGGACTTAGCTCTCTGTGAAAACCCAGCCCTCAGCCCAGTCCTCACAAAGGAAAGTTTGAGACCACAAGGCAGACACATTTATGCAGATCACTGTCTCCACTTTTCTGAATGGAGAGTATGAAAGAAAGACACAAAACCCGCTCATGTTTAGGACTTGAATTGAATAACTTCCCGCAATCAAGGACTTTGGGATAATGGCTGTCACTAGGCAAAAACACAGCACCAGTAGGAGTAAGGAGTTGGTCAAAAGTTTGGGAGGACACATGGGGTGACCTCTCCTCACAGAAACCAAGAATCAGAAGACATGTTTCTCTCTAGTAAATAATAATAGCGAACATGTATTGAGTTCCCACTGTGTCAGGCACTGCTCTGAGAGCAGAGCTCTACCTGGATTAACTCATTTCATTATTATCTCCATTTTACAGAGGAGTAAACTGAGGCACAGATAGATTAAGTAATTGGATGAGAGAAAAGAAAATCTTGTCCAAGTAAAAGGCTCATCAGAAGGCAAGACAACATTCTATCAATTAGAGAAATTAATGAGAAAGTCCAGCCTAGATAAAAGAGTTTCCTCTCTTTTCTATTTAGGGTTTCTTTTCCTAGTACATCTGGAGTGATAGAAAAATACCTGTGCTGCTTGTGAACTGGGCTGGCCTTGATAGGGTGTGACAGGAAGGACAGGAGGAACGTTCCCCTCTCTCCAATGTGTCTCCCCTTAGGCTGCTGTGAAATCTACTTGAAATCCCTCTTGGTATCTCTCCTCACATTAAAATTACCCCCAAATTGCCCTAACTGGTTTGGCTCAATGGATAGAGCGTCAGCCTGCGGACTCAAGGGTCCCAGGTTCGATTCCAGTCAAGGGCATGTACCTTGGTTGCAGGCACATCCCCAGTAGGGAGTGTGCAAGAGGCAGCTCATCAATGTTTCATCTCTCATTGATGTTTCTAACTCTCTAACCCTCTCTCTTCCTCTCTGTAAAAAAAATCAATAAAATACATTAAAAAAAAAAATTACCCCCAAATCAATTGTAAACAATGTGTTATTAAAACAGGGTAACAATGAGTTATCTAATCAGCTTGTATTTCCTTGTAACATACTAATTTGGGGATGGGAGTTAGCACTAAAAAAAAAGAGCTCTGAGGAAATGAGACAGATTGGAGAAACAGGAGCAGAGGGGACAAGAGTCCTCAGGGAGAGAAGCTGGCTAAGGAAGGCTTACGTTCTTCAGGAAGCAGTGTGAGGCACCAAGGACTGAAAGAGTGTGAGCGCAAAACAGGAAATGGCCTGTCTCTCTCTCAGTCCTTCCCTTCATTTGGTTTAATGTTCCCAACTATCTCTTTGGGATATTTTCTTATCAAATCCTTGTCATTTGCCAAAAGGTCATTATTGCCTGTCTATATTACAATGAAACCACTCATCTGTCCCTGAAGCTTGACTGTCCACTCCCACCAGCAGATGCCCACTCTCCCTCAGTCATGATGACAGAAGGAATGTCAGTTCTATGACAGTACAGATGTAACATGAGTTCGATAATATCAGTTCTTCCCCCAGGGATTAGTTTCCTGTGGCTGCTATAACACATTATCACAGACTGTGAGCCTTAAGACAGACATTTATTCTCACAGTTTTGGAGGCCGGAAGTCAGAAATGAAGGTGTTGTCAGGGCCACACGTCCTCCAGAGGCTCTAGGGAAGAAGCCTTCCCTGCCTCTTCCAGCTTCTGGTGGTTGCCTGCATTCCTTGACTTCCTTGGCTTGTGGCCACCCCACTCGAATCTGTCTCCATCGACACGTCATCTCCTCTTCTATGTCCTCTCTTCTTCATTCAGTCTCAAATACTCCTCTGCCTTGCTGTTATAAAGACACTTGCCATTGGGTTTAAGGTCTACCTACCCTGATAGTCCAGGATGACCTCATCATCTCAAGATCTTTAACTTCATTTCATCTGCAAAGACCCTTTTCCAAATAAGTTGACATTCACAGGTTCCAAGGACTAGGATGTGAACATATAGTGTGGAGAACCACCATTCAATCTACTATACTCCATCAGAAAAACAAGTGAGAAAAAGTGAAGTTAATGGAGTAGTACACTGTTTTAGAACCCCAACCTACCTCACCCCATGAAGAAAAAATGCTAAAATGAGAGGTTGTACAGTGATGCTCTGAAGAGCATGCCAGAAAAGAAAAAGAGAAAAAAAGAATACTGGGTACCTGTCCCAAATATGTTGATAAGCATCAATGTGATCTTGGATGATGTATTTATCCTTTCAGGACCTCAGTTCTCTTATCTACAAATGAGGCGTTGCTCAGATGTTCTCTGAGAACTCTCCCGACCTCAACATCTTATGATTCTGCAGAAAATTCCAGGCATGTTTGAAAGCCCAGCATGCACACAGCAAGGAAACAGACAAAAGTAATGTTATCACAGCTAGTCTTGCACTCAGCAAACACTGTGAATGCCTTCTTTTTGCCAGGAAAAGGCAGAGGCCTCCGGAAATCGACAAACAAGCCATTGCATTAACCACAACTAAATCCCCGGAATCTCTCAGTGATGCTAAATCAACAAGCCCCACGAAACTAAACTGTTTTATACAAAGTCTATCCTGTGGAACAGAAGAAAAAGGAGGAGGAGGGAATGAAAAAAGGATCCTAACACAACCAGTCTGAAGCAGAGCTAGCTGCCCAGTGGCACTGCAGACACCTGATTTTGTACTGCGCTGGAGAGACAGTGTACTGAATCAGGAAGTGTAGGGGTTCTGAGATTAATCTTAACTGTACGAGATCTTGAACAAGTCATTTAACCTTTGAGAACTTGTTTGCTCATGTAGAAAATGGAAAAACCACAAGAGTGCATATGCCACAGAGAAGTGGTGAGGGCCCAACTGGAGCAGGTATGATAGGCAGTTAGCAGCAGCTGCCTGGCATATGTTGTTTCTTCTGTTTGCCCTGCCCAGGAGAAAGTAAAGAGATCTGACCTTAATCAAAGTTGTAAAGTTCATTTTTTTCCTGCTTTCTGGCACTTTTCTTTTCCCTCTTGATGGTAACTCTTCCAGGCAAGCGTTGTCTTACAGTTGTTTTTCATGAAAACCAAAATTGTTCTTACTAAAATGTTACCTGAAGCAGACCATCAATCATTTTGTCTTTAACTGCAGAACGTACGTGAAAGGATACTTGGATAGCAGAATGTATGTGAAAAGATGACAGGAAATCAGGGGAGGCAGCAGAGAAGCTTTTTCTGAGTCCCTTGAAATGAAACGAGGCCACCTCAGCTGACTCAGAAGAGGAATCTCATTAGACATTTTAGAAACACGCAAGAACTGAATGCAATAGTACATAGACGACCCTGTTTCTTATCAATGCCAGAATGAAAGCTGGAATCTCACTCTAATCTGCTGCTAGAGGTGATTTAAATAAAAGAATTATGACAGCAGATTTTTGTGGATGACCTGCTGCTCTCCCATAATGCCGGCAGTGTTGGCATAACCACTCATATATGATTCAACCCTGTCTCTGCTTAATTGGCTCAAGTAGTGACAGGCAGTATGGACCCATTGATTGCCCAGTTATACATTCTGGCAACTACTAATGGATCTAAACAAGAGACTTTTCTGGGGTGAGTACCGGGGACCCGGCTTGCTGCCTGCACTGGGGATTCCTGGGGCTGAAGCCTGGACTCTTTATTTGCAGTGTGGCCAGGAATATACCTGTTTTGAGCTTCAGCTACAGCCTCAACAATTCCTGTTGTCTCATCTGAGAGCTAAGTTGTACAAGCGTTTTTGTAGGAGGAATCAGTGTTTTGCATGGTACAAGAAGCACTTGCTACTTCTCATCTGGCCTCCTTGTAAGGACATATGTACTGTGGATGGCGGTACTGTGTACAGCACGGGAGGCCTTTCATTGCCTCTCCTCTGGGTGAACCTGATCAGCTCCCGGTACAAGAGACCTCCAGCAGTCCTTAGCTGGCCTCTGAGCCCTTGATCTGATCCACTCTGGGACGAATGGATCTGCTTCGGCGGTTTTTATTTTTTTATTTTTTTTATTTTTTTTATTATTCTTTATTGTTCAGATTGTTACAGATATTCTTTTTTTAAAAAAACCCCATAGCTCCCCTCCACCTGGTTCCCCCCACCTCGCTCGATGCCATTACCCCCCCCCACTGTCTTTATCCATAGATATAAGATTTTTGTCCAGTCTCTTCCCATACCCCTCATGTCCCCTTCCCCCTGAGAAATA
>PVJC01046977.1:0-13087 GCA_004026665.1 Murina feae
GGCCTCGGCCCAGGCTGGTAAGTTCCCACAGAGAGGGGGGTGGGCAGGTGGGCGCCGCCTGAAGTCAGCCCGGGCAGGGAGACATCGGCAGAGACGGGTCGGGGGGCGCCCCGCGTCCGGGCGGGTGCGGAAACTCCGGACCCCGCGGGAAGGGCTCGGCGTGGGGCCGCGTCGGGGTCTGGGGCCGAGCACTCACCTGGGCGCCGTCAGCAGCAGGAGCGGGGGCCGGCGCTGGCGGAGGCGACCAAGGGGCGCAAGTTTGCCATCCCCGAGGCGGGGGCCTGGCCGGGCGCGGGGCAGCTCGTAGCAGCCGCGCGGAGGGCCGAGGCTCCGGGTGCGCGGAGCGGCGGGTGCAGAAAAGGCGCCGCGGAGCACCGCGGGGCGGGCGGGCGGGCGCCCGGCCAGGCGCGGGCTCCTGCCGCCGCCGCCGCCCCCCACCCCCGGCCCCCGCGCCCCCGCCCGGATCACCGTCCGCGCCTCGCACCGCCTCCTATTTGCGGGCGGCGGCCGCAGCCCCGGGCGCTGGAAGCCGGCGCCGCATCCTCCTCGGTCTCCGAGAGCCGCCGCAGCTGTCTCCGCCGCCGCCGCTGCCGAGCCGGGCTCCTCCGGCTGCTCCGGCCGCTGCCCGCAGCGCGCGCCAGGCCGAGTGACGGCCGAGGCGGGACGCGGCGCCTGCGCGGGCCGGACCCGGGAGGGGGCGCGCGCCGGGCCGGGCGCTAGGAGCCGCGGGAAAAGGGGCGGGGGCGGGGGCGACGCGCGCCGCCTCCTGTTACAGGGGGAGCAGCGCCAGCCGAGCCGAGCGCGCCCTCCCCTCCCCGCCCCGGGCCCCAGGCGCCGGCGCGGGAGAAGCCCAGGGTAAGCCCCCGCCCCGCCCAGGGCCTCCCCGACCAGCAGAATGGGGCGATCCGCGGCGCCCCTCCAGCCATACCCTAGGCTCCGGGCATCTCCGTCAGCCAGGGGCTCAGGGGCCCGGGGAACGGAAGCATTGGCTCAACCCTCCACCCCCGCCCGCATGTGCATTGCAAATTGCATATCCCGGTGCATGCAGGTGCCGCTCGTGTGTGCGCTGAACTTTGCATATGCTTATGCGTACAGGTGCCTTATGTGTGTGCTGCAATGGTCACTGGCTCTGTGCATGCAACTGCTACACACATGCACGGCGTGTTTACATATGCTCTGGTCCTGAATGCATGTTGCTTGTTATTGTAGGTAGAGATGCTATTTGTGTGCAAGCTTACAAGTGCCACATATGTGCTCAGTGCTGTGAGTCACTTGTATGTAGGAGCCACATATGTACACTGCAGTGTGGTATGTTTGGTGCATACTCTGGTGTAAATTCTGCAATGTTGCATGTCCCTAGGCACGGGGATGCTACACGTGTGCAGTGTTACATGTTCTCCTGAGTGCCTGTCTATTCCCATAAGCGCCTTTCCCTGTGCCAGGGGCGACCCTTGTTGCATCTGTTTCTGTAAAAGCAGCAGAAATATACAGACCCACCCCCTCCCTATCCTGGCACTGTGCCCAGGGACAGTTGGGTTGGGCCAGAGGCTGCATGGTAAAGGAGGCACCCAGGAAAATGCCTGTGGCTCTGGGCCCTGGTTGGGTGGTTTGTGGCCTGGGCATGTTGCCACCAGGAAGATGGGCAGACCAGGGACACATCACTTTGGCCAAAGACATGTAGGTTCATCGGATGGCTCTGGTCAGAGGGCAAGCCAGCAGGGAGGCAACTTTGCAGTGAGGGTGAGGTGGAACCCTACTTTTTAAAGGTTCTCTGGCTAGGAAAGGACCAAACAGGAAAAAAAGGAAGTCCCCAGGCCGCCCAATCCCAACCCCACTTCTCCACTGAAGTCCCTTGAGTAGTGTCTCCCTGGAGACGGGGGTGGGGGGGTTGGGGGTGGGGGATGTAGGATGAGAAGACTCCACCTCCCAGGGCAGGACCAGGAAAAGGCAGAGAGAAAAGCCCCTTGTTCCCTCCCCGAGTGCCTCCCCATCCAGCAGTCTCAGTGACATTTGTTGTGAGTGATTGTGAGAGATTATTGACTTTAATGGAAGGAGGTAATAAGGGGCGATGAAGGAATATCACCCGTCACCTTAAGGGGATTTATGAGGCTGCGAAGCAGGGAGGAGGGCCGGCACCTTTCCGTTCAGCGTGAGCCCAAGGAGGCCTGTGCCTAGGGCCCAGCACTGGCAGGCAGGGCACCTGCCTTCTTCCCGGCCCCTCAAACACACCCCAGGTCTCCAGCTTCGAGGCTCAGCCCCTGTTGTGAAAGGCAAGCTGGGCAGTTGGCTATCTGCTTGGTGTGTTGAGAGCCACCCCAAGGGCAGGGCAGATCCCAAGTCTCCTTACTCGGGCCTTGTAAGGGGCAATGCCATTGCTGGGGTTGAGGCCTTAATGTGGTGGGCAAAGGTGGGGAGAATGATTAAAACATGGGGTACCCACAGGGGTGTAGGAGCAGACCAGACCCTCTGAAGCCTCCAGAACCCTATCCTATTGAGCTCTAGCCCCTTCCACTCCTAGGGAGCTGCCTCCCTCCTTATGAATATTCATGACATTAGCATACTAGAGGCCCAGAGCCCAGAGAAACTCAGGCAGGTCTCTTGCAGATGTGATGCAGCTGGATCCCTGAGGCCTCACCCCCCCCCCCCCACGGAATCCAGCTGGGTGTGAGATAATAGGAGAGGCTGGGTCCAGAGAGATGGCAGCATTTTGTGTGTTTCTCCGTTCCTTGTTAATCATTTGATTTCTTGACCCCATTCTTTCAGCCACAAAAAAAAAAAAGTATCCCCTAGGAAAGACAGGTGGTTAGACAGAGGGAAGGACTGACAAAGATAGCACCACCTACCAGGGGCTCAGAGTGGCAGAGTGATGAGATCAGCAAGGCAGGAGGGCTATGGGAACTGGGTGCAGGGAGCAGGACCTCCTAGGGGTTGTGCAGAAGCAGGCTAGATTGGGGCAAACCTCTGGGACCCCTCCCACTGGTGCATCTCCACATCAGGGCTTCCCCACCTCCTTTCCCAGGAGCCCCTGCCTTTCCAGACTCACTCTGGTGATGATGCCACCCAGGAGGACTCGGAGTAATTACAAATTGTTTCCATATTCAAATCCAGCTGGTTGAAGAAAAATTACTTTTCCAACAGCCCAGACGGGGGTGAAAAGAGCAAGTCTTAGGCCCAGGAGGGGCCTCCAGGGAGCCTGGAGCAGAGACCAGGCACGAGAAGGGGCACCAGCCAGAGCTAAGCACAAAGGGCTTGGGCGGAGTGGAGGGACATCCCTCCACCTGCCCCTTCCTGCACAGACTGGGCTAAGGACAATGACCCCAGCCTTTTCCCCGCATTGGGACCCCCTCTGGAACCTCTTGGTGGGCAGGAGGGGTCCAATCCCACAGGGCAAGTAGCAGCCAAGCTCTCTACTCTGCTCTCACACTGCCATGCTATGTGGCCTTGAGAAAGTCCCTTTAGCTTCCTGAGCCTCTGTTTCCTTATCTGCAAAACGGTACAAATGATTACCTGGGTGTAGCTGATGGCTTCAGTAAGATAAAAGATATGGATTAGCAACAGTTACACCTCTGAAAGAGGTCTTTTAAAATTGTTATTATTACTAGAGGCCCGGTGCATGAAATTCGTGCATGGAGGGTGGTTCCCTCCCTGCGCCCTCTCGCAATCTGGGACCCCTCGGGTAGGGTCCCTAGGCCTGGCCGGAGATCAGGGACTATTGGGGCTTTCCTTTCCCTGGCTGCTGGTTGTCACTGCTTGCCATCTGTGCAGCACTGCCCCCCCCATCCACCGCCAGTGGTCACCTCCCTCTGTGGGCAACAGGCATGGGGTGCGATCACCTGGCTGGCCTGGGACTCCCTCTGCTAGGCAATCAATTGCGGGGACCCCCAGATCAATAGCCCAGCAGAGGGAGGCCCCACCCACCTGGCCAGGGCTCTGCAATCAATCGCCGCACAGGGAGTGGCTTAGGCCTCCCTCTGTGAGGTGATCATGGGGTGATGGCGAGGGGGCCCCCCAATCAATCGCATCACACCCGCCTTGGCTGGCCTGGCGCCAGTACATGTCGTAGCGTGGTCGTCAGAAGGTCGTCCGGACGTTCTACTGTTCATTCGTTCAGTCGATTTGCATATTACGGTTTTATTATTATAGAAGATTATTAAATCCTCATCCAAGGACATTTCTTTCATTGATTTTTAGAGAGAGGGGAAAGGAGAAAGAGACAGACAGAGAGAAACTTCGACTGGTTGCCTCCTACACGCACCCTGACAAGGACCAAAAATCCAACCCGCAACCTAGGTATGTGCCCTATTCGGGAATCAAACCCACAACCCTTTGGTGTACAGGACGATGCTCCCATTGACTGAGCCACACCAACCAGGGCTGAAATTATTTTTTATTACCAATTAATTCGTGTTTTTGTGAGCAGTAACAGCCACCAGGGGCCCAGTCTGGAGGCAGCACAGATGTCAGTGGGACAGCTCAGGGGAGGATGGGAGGTCACGGAGGGGAGCAACCCCAGCCTTACCCATCTGACCTCCACCCGGCCTCCCACTGGGCCAGCCACGGCTACGCTTCATTGCCCTTTAAACAGATGAGAAAATGTTCTTCCTTGCCCAGTGATTTATTTTGCCCGGAGCCTGACATTTCCTTCTAGCTGGTGGGACCTAGGAGTGCCTCTCCCTCAGCTCCTGCCCTCCATTGCCACTCAGCCAGGCACCCACCCACCCAGAATTCTGGGTACAAAGATCTCCTTTCAGCCCCCCACTCCCACCCCAGGCACCTCTCAGGAGCTCACAACATGTCCCCAAAGACACCCAAATTCGTGTAAGGGCCTTCTACCAGGGTCTGTCCCAGAGCTCATACGACAAACCCTCACTGCTCTGACGTCATGGATGCTGGAGGGGTATTCTGGAAAAGGTGGACTGTGCTTCTGTGCCTGGGGAAGTCCTACATGTCTAGCTTCCATCCTTCCTGCTGCAGATGCCAGGAGCCGGGGGCAACCCAGGCTGGGTGTTTGTCACTTTCTTGGTGATGTTGATTAGGGAGAGAAGGGAGCTTACTCACTGTCTACCTGGATCTTCCTAAAAGGTCAGTACCTGCATTCTCTGGCCCCTGGCCCCTAGGGCAAAGGATGGAAAAGACCTTTAAGGTCCAGAGTGATCGTAATACACATGGTCTTCTACTGGAGGGTGGGCGCAAGAGCCTGGCACTGAAAATGTGTTTTTAGTCATTCATTAGAAAGCATATTGAGTGTTTACTATCGTTCTAGGCACTGGGATCCAGGCCATCAGCAAATACCACGCTTCTATCTCCCAAAGCATCCCGGATCTATGCACTCTTCACATCCCTACCGCCAACACTGGAGTCCCAGCCACCCTCATCTAGTGCCTAAACTCTCCTTTATTTAATCTCTGGGCTCCTACTTCTTCCTCACCACCCCAGTCCATTCTCCTGGAGCCCCCTGAGCTATCTTTTTAACATGTAAATCAGCGCTATTTCTTAAGCCCCTCAATGGCTCCCCACTACCCTTACCAGCCTCTCTAGAGTTATCGCCCTGCCTCACCCTCACCCCATCCCACACTAGGCTTGAGTAACACAGCTTTCCTTACTGTTCTTGGGAAACTCCAAACCCTTCTTCTCCCAGCACTTCCCATGGCTGACTCCTCATCAGGAAGATCTCAGTTCCAACCTCAGATCACCTCCTCCAGGGTGTCTCCTCTGATTACACTGCTAAAGCACCCAGGTGCTCCCTCCCATGGCCTTGTAGTTTCCTCTAACACTCACTACTCTAAACACATGTTCTCTGTTTACCTGCGCCATCTGTTTCCCCCACTGGACTATGAGTTCTGTAAAGGCAGGGACCTTGTCCATCCATTTGCAGCTGGCTCCTCTGGCACAAAGCATTGTGCCAGGTACGAGGTAGGTACTAATAAATATTTTTGGCTGCATGCATGGTGAAAGGCAAACAAAGACCCTCATGGAGCTTCCAGTGTGTGGTCCCTGGTCGATGTTTGCTCAATAAAACAGTATTTCACAGTCTCTCACGCGATGATGCAGCAAGAGTTCAGGCCCTGTAATCACACAGACCCAGACGTCGGCCTGTGTCCCTCACTGGCTGTGTGACCTTGGACAGGTCACTTTTGCTGTCAAAGCCTTGGTTTTCCCATCTGTAAAATGGAAGTAAAGATCCTAACCTCGCAGAGCTGACTGCGTCACATGAGATGACAAAGACTCAGTGCCTCTCACAGTGCCAGGCCCAGGGAGGGGTCACCTGCATGAATGTGGACCCTTTCAGGCTTCCTCAGGGCTGCAGGCTGTTCGAGGTTCTCACCTCGG
The DNA here is from genome assembly GCA_004026665.1 of Murina feae. NCBI lineage: Eukaryota > Metazoa > Chordata > Mammalia > Chiroptera > Vespertilionidae > Murina > Murina feae. The sequence goes on from PVJC01046977.1 coordinate 6,331, forward strand.
GTCATGCAGGTGACTCAGAATGGGTCCCTGACCTTCTGGCCTTCCCAGTGTTCCCTTGCCACTCTTCCCTCCCCCTCCCCCAGGAGAGAGACATACCAGCAGGAGTTATCTGCTTAGATCATGCAGTAAAGGCAGCAGCAAGAGCCACGGTGTGACCTGGACAATGTGAGTATGAGTGTGTGTGTGCGCACGTGTGTGTCCTGCAGCGACAAGAATCTGGACCCATTTCTCTGCAGCACCTGCTCTCCTGTTTGGAAACCCTCTTCCTTCCTGCCTTCCTAGTCTGTGTGAACACACACTTACATGGATGCATGTACAAACCCATATCCACACACTTACACAGTCTCTGGCCCACAGACGTGTGCACTTTGCAGGGATACATGGCATATAAATAACCACATACACATACGACCCCAGGACACAACCACCTCCATTTTTCTTTTCTTTTTTTATTGTTTGCACCCTCCGTGTTTCTGGTCCAGTGAGATGGAGGCCCAGCCCCTCACCCAGCAGTAAAGCAATTATGCTGCATGAGGGGCTGGGCCTCTCACACTGCCAACCTCTCTGGCTTACCTATCAGTCCTGTCACCTCCTGTTTAGGCTGAGGTCAGACACAACCCCTCCATGTTGACAGGAGTCAGCAGGCATTCCCCTTGGTAAATGCTTCCTGAGATTAACCCACACCCCCCTGCTGCAGGCTTGAGGGGCCAGAAGCCCTGGCCACCACTCGAGACGCCCAGAGACGACAGCACCACCCCCCACATCCGCACCCCCAGGCCGGTGAACATGCAGGGGGTGCCTGGTGCCTGAGCTCCCTGCCTAGTGGAGGGGGAATAGCCTTTGTCATCTCCGCTTCCTGCCTGGTGGAGAGGGCCTGGGACACTTGGCAGACCTGGGCACACTGGCAGCGGGGGCCCAGTGTGTTCCCACTGTTTGGGATGCCCCGGGTTCTCTCCCCTGGGCTCTGTGCCACCTGGATCCCGCTGGACTGGGCTGTGCCAAGCAGGACACAATGGACATAGCAGGCAGGGGTGACCTAGAGGTCTAGAGGGACCGGCTCATCCTCCTGAGCCTCTCTGTGGATCTGACACTGTGCCAGCTGCTTTTAACTTATTGTCACAATTAGCCCTCGGAACAACCACTTAAAGTAATCCGGTCACCCTTCCCCATTTCACAGATGAGAAAACAGTGCTTAGAGAGAGGCAGAGCCAGAACCCGTGCCTCCCCTCATTCGGTGGCACCCTGCCTGTGTCCTGGCTCACCCCCGTCCTCCTTGCCACCCCCGAGAGCAGACCAAATGCCAACCCTGGAAAACAACTTATTCCAGAGGAGACCAGCTCTCTCAGGGTGAGAGGCTTAAGGGGTCTGACTCCCAGGGCCTGGCTCCGGCAAGGAAAGGCTGGGGCTAGACACCCAGATCTGGGGGGAGGCAACCAGAACTGCTGAGGGTGTTGGGAAGGACCTCACACTAGGATCCCTGACACCCACAGACCTCCCTGGTGGGCACAACCGCACTCCTCAGTGACACCGCTGCCCGCAGACATCCCAGGAGTCACCCATCTTCCCTGAACCCATTCGACCTCACGCTGGCAGTAGAGCAATCAAGCCTCTATCTGACTGCCAACCCTGGCAGGACTCTGACCTCTGGGAGGGTCCCAGGCTTCGGGGTGAGGCCTGTGGACGGGACAGGGATGGGAAGAGAAGAGTCCTGAATGTGTTGTTGGAAGGGAGAGGCCCCGGGGTGCATCGCCAAGCCAGTGTTCTGTGTGTCAGAGTGGGAGTGAGTGGGGCTGAGCTCGGGTACAGGTGTGGGTGGCTGTGTGCGTCAGTGTGTGTGGGAAGTCTGTGTGTGTGAGTATGGTGTGTCCGTGTGCAGATTTCGTGTGCATCTGCCTAGGCCTTGTACAGAAGCCTGGGCCTGGCTCTGGGGATCTCTGCTCTGAGTGTGCGTGTGTGTTTGTATGCGGGGTGTGTGCCTTCTTCATGCATTTGCCTGTTGTTGGAGCTTGAATATAACCAGAGTATGTGGTGTTTCTTTGTGTTCAGTGTGTGCTTGAGCCTGAATGTGATGTGCGTGTGCATGTGTTTGTGTGTGTGTTGGGGGGTGGGGTGGGAAGGGGTGGAGAGGTGTTTTCAGGCCTGTGTGTGTCTGTGCCTCTGGGCAGGGGTGTGAGTCAGGGTAGATGGCATCTGCAGGCTTGTGTGTGACTGTCTCTGTGTGCCAGTGTTTGGTATGTATCTGTGCCAGCCTGTGGTGTGTGTCCCTGTGTGTGCTTCATGTAGGCCGCCTTCACGTCTGGGGTGTGTGTCTGTAGGTAGCTGTGAGTGTGGGTGTTGTATATATATGGCTTAGACAAGGGGTGTGGGTTAGCGTGCTAGGTATGTACATGTGACGTTGTGATTCTTGTCTTTGGGGACTTTTTGAACTAATGCTTTCCAGGCAGCCCCACCCCTTCCCCAGGCTGAGACCTTGGCCATGATCTCCACTCCCAAACAGCTTGGTCAGCTCTGGCCCTGCCTTGACCTGGAGAGCAAGAGACAAGAGGCTCCTGGCCACCCAGGCATAGCAGGAAGCACAGGGATCCCTCCGCTGCAGTGATGTTCCCAGCTCCATTTCACAAAGGGCCATACCTCTGAGGCTGTGCGTGCCCCGTGTCCTGCCTAGGTCTGCCCTGAAATGTATTTTCTCTGGGGACTAGTGACCATAGTGAGTCCCCTGAGCCAGTAGTGGTGGGTGAGGGTGCTGGGGCCCGCGGGCTAGCCGAGTGGGGGCTGCAGAGCAGCTGAAGGGATTGCAGATTTGAATTTCAAAGGTAGCTGGGCCCCAAGTGTGTCTGCCCTGTGCGACTGTGTGTGTGCACTGCTCTTGTGTGCCTGCCACTGCGCGCCTGCGTGTGTGGTGTGTCTGGGTGACTATTCTGTGGCTGTGCCTCTGGGAGACCCTTGGGCGGGCCTTCGGGGTGTCTGTCGCTGTGTGAACGTCCGCACGAGCATATAGGCAAGCGTTTGCATCTGCGAGTGTGTATTTTTAGGGTGAGTCTGCGTGAGCTTGCCTGTGTTGGTGTGTTGTGTTCCAGGCCCTGCTTGTGTCTGCAAGTGCTTGGATGCTCGCCGTCTGTGTCACCGACTGGACGCGCACAGGGGTGTGAGGGTGTGTCCCTGCGTCTCTGCATACATGTGGATGGGCGTTGGCATCTGTGACTCTGCAAGGGCATGTTTTTGTAGAAATGAGTCAGTCTTTGTGGAAACCTGCGTGGGTGTGCAAGTGGGTTGGTGGGTCTGTGTGCTCGAGTGTCTATGTGGCTGCACAGGAGGCTCAAGTTAGAGCACAGGAAGGACCGCCTGGTCCCCAGATAGTGCCGACTCCTAACTTGCACATACACACATGATCCCTAACTCAGACACACCTGGGCACATTCCCAAACACATGGAACACACATAGGAGTGGAGGACCCCAGCCCCTGACCCGGGCTCTGGGGGCAAACCTACTGGTGCATACCCAGGAATGAACACACACAAACACACACACACACACGCACTAATCCAGAGATGGAGGCAAGTTCATGTGCACATCTCACACGCACTTGAACACCCTCACGCCTCCCTGAGTTTTGGACTCTTTGGTGTAAAGTGGGCTGAGGCTCAGAAGTCTCAGTGAGAAGGGGCAGCCTGAGTCACTCAAAGTCCCTTCTGTGCTGTCAGGCCTGGCTGGGCCCTGGGGACCTGGAAGAGGCCACCTGCATCCTCTGTCCCAGGAGCTCCAAGTGGTGGGTGGGAGGGGAAAGTCCCCAAATCCAGTTGTTCCCAGTCATTCCCATAACGTGCCATCCCCCAGCCAGAGGCAGGCGAGAGCCAGGAGCTGCCTCCTCATGGGACAGACAGAGGCAGAAAGCGTATATCCAGGCTCCGTGCAGGACTCTGTGCTCCTGCATGTGTGTGTGTGTGGGGGGGGGATGGGGATTTGGAGGAGGACATGTAAAGCCAGAGGTTAGGCTGGAAATACATCCCTGTGAGTCTTACAAGCTAAACCGGAAGTAGATTTTATTCAAAAAGCAACAGAGATAAGGGTTTCAGAGAGGAAAAAATCATGGTCAAGTTTATTTAAAGAAAGAGACAACTAGAGCAACTAGAAGGTGGATTTATGGAGTCGGGACTGGAGAAGGGGACTGGTTAGAGGCTCACTCACGCATTCATTCATTCAACAAATATTTACTAATCTGGGGCCCCCAGGAACTCCTAGAACCTGACCACATAGCTGCTTCTCGTGGAGGAGGGGAGGCACACACATACGTGAGTGTATGACATGTTAGTATGACTGAGTACAGAGAAGGAAAATGGCATCAGGTAAGGGGCAGGAGTGAGGGGATCAGGGGGCTATGTCAGGTAAGGGGATCTGAGAAGGTGGACGTCTCAGCAGAGACCTAAAGTGGGTGAGGGATGTTTAGAGGAAGAGCTGTCCAAACAGGAGAAACTGCAGGTGCAAAGGCCCTGAGGGGGAGCATGCCATTTACTCAGACGGGGAAAGACTTGTGGGAAGTCAATGATTTCTATTTTGGACATGCTGCACTGAGGTGCCTTCAGGACATCCAGGGATGGTGACCAGGAAACAGGAGAGATCCAGGTAAAGATCAGGAGTAGAGAGGATGGAGGAACCCTGGGCACTGACGCAGCAGATGGAGAGCAGTGGGTGGGGACCACGGGGCTCAAACAGGATCCCCAGAATGGCCCTGGTTCTGGCTGCCCCTCTTCCCGATCCTGCCTGGGCCCACCGCCTCTCCTCGCTGGTCAAACTACTCTGCTGCCTGAGAGAGAGCCAGGGAGACAGGCGAGGTGGCTGACAGGAGCCCTTTCTACATGCCTCCCTATGGTCCCCAGGGCTCCCCTGCCCCCATCCTGGTCAACAAGGTCACCCCGTCCACCTTCAGTGCTTCCTTCCTCTAGCTTGAGGCGGAATCCTCAAGTCACTCTGTGGGACCCTCTGCTGTTCTCAGCCCTGGGGAGTGGGGAGCCTGGACTGAGAGTCTGGAGGGCCACAGTGGCCTCTGAGCCTCAGTTTCCCCCTGTTAGGAGTTGGAGAGGCAACATCTAAAGAGGACTTTCCATCCCTAGCGAATTCCATCCCAGTCCAGATGGTCTCTGGGTGTGCTGAGAACTGCTCCATGACTGGCTTTAGTGGGGAGTGGGGAGCAGCAGCTTTATTTGTGGCATTTGCCCATTTCCAGGGTGTGAACCCTCCCACAACGGCCCATTTAAACTGCCCAGGTGAAGTCAACTGGCTGGTAAGATTCCTAAACACTCCACAATCAGCTCTCACAGGCTGGGATGAGCCAGCTCTAGCACCTTTGCCTGACCCTTTCCAGAGAGACAGGCATAAAGCCTGGGGGAGGGCTGTGGGTATCTGCCTGTGGATGAGGAGGGAGAAAAGCTGGGCGTTTTAGCCCCCCATCTTCTCTCTCAACACTTAAGTCATTCCCCAGGGAGAAGCTCAGGGCCTCTTGCCTGCCCCATTGTACCTCCAACGCAATCCCTTTGACACCCTCCCGTGCCCTCTACTCACTGTACTTCCTATTCAAAGGTGGGCTGGTCCCCACGGCTGCCCCACTTTGCCTGCCTCCCCCCAAAGGGGCTCTTTCTTTGGAAAGAGAGGACAGACAGCCATGGGCCATGCCATCCTGACCCACAGCCAGACCACAGCTGTGATCTCTGGAGACGAGTGACAAGGATGTCTGGCCCCGCTCTGCCACCAGCACCCAGGCGCTCCCTCCCTCTCCCTGTCTTCAGTTTTCCCTTCTCTGCAACAGAAGGCAAGGGCTGGCCTTCAGCGGTGCGAGCCTGCCATTTCCATCACACCTGGTTTCAGCCCTGACGACAGCTCGGCGCCTCCTCTCAGACACATCTCCCCAACCTCTACGACCAGACCGACCGTCCTGCTCCAGCAGCCCCTACCACCTCTGGCTCCCCAGGCTCTCTGATAAGGGGCCCAACTAATTACATTAGGATTTCAAGTCAATGGGCAAACAATTACATGGGCAAGTTGATGCCTCATTTGGAGCAATAACTACGGCCTCTTTAGCCAAAGTGAGACAGTGTAGACGCGTCTTGTCCGCCAGGCCTGGCCCTATCAGAGCTCCTGACAGACGGGAGCCACTCCCAGCCTGACCCGGGCCAAAGCCTGCACTTCTCCTTCAAGGATCTTTAAGTCACTGTTTAAGCTGATGGCATGGTCTGCCCGGGTCTTTGCTAAGGGAAGGCTACAGAGGAAAGGGAGGAAGGAGGGCTGAGGGAACAAGGAGGAGCTAAGGCAGACAGGGCTGGCTTCCCTGAGAAGGTACTGAGATTTGGGGAGGCAGGGAGGAGGGAAGACGTAGGGGGACAGTAATGAATGCGAACAGAAGCTTGGATGCTGGAACGGGTCAAGTGAGCTCACTACTAATGGAGGAACCAGTTGGGCCAGAGCACAGGATGGTGGGGGAGCTGAGGCACAGAGGTAGGTAGGGCCAGACTGGGGTTGTCATTCTAGGGTAAGGTGACCAGACGTCCCGCTTTTGGCGGGACAGTCCCGATTTTTAACAGTTTGTCCCGCGTCCGTGGCATTTTAAAAAAGTCCCGATTACTCTTTGTAATATTTTAATAAGAAAAAAAAAAAGAAGACCCCCCCACCCCAGGTCAATGGTGTACCGCTTTAAATCTGGTCACCTTATCTAGGGTATTTAAACATTCTCCTGGAGACCTCAGGGGCGCTGGGCACTCAGGGTTC
>PVJC01046979.1:0-13181 GCA_004026665.1 Murina feae
CAGCTTGGGAGGGGCGGGGCCTCAGGGAGTTTGCAGGGCAGGGCGGAGCAAATAGCTATGGCGCTTCTCAGCCCTATGCTGAGAGACACCAGGTCTCTGTGTCCCATGGTAATTGCTGCAAGCAACACTGAGAGAAACCCGCTCTGGATTTCCTCCTGGTGCCAGTCAGTCCCCCTTCTCTGGGTGTCTGGGTCCTCAGAACCTCGCCTGGAACTGGAGTTCAGAGCCACTGGGAACTTGTGGCTCTCTCCGTTTTGGAAAAGAACCGCGACCTCCGGCACCAGCCCTTTCCCCGAGCCCCATGCGCGCACCTCCGTACCTCTGTACTTTGCTTCCGCTGCTCCTCTGAGTTTCAGACTCTTTTCTAGTTGTAGGATTTTCACTCAGCCAGCCTTCCTGTGGGTGCGAGTGGTGTCCGTGTGTTCTTTTTGTGGTTTTTCTGAAATAGTTTTTCACGGCTGCATTTACGGTGTTTACCTTATGCTGCCATCTTGCTGTCTTCAAGATGTGTCTTTCATAGGATATGACATTTCTTTCTTGCTTGCTTTTTTTATCCTCACCTGAGGATATGTTTCCTTTGATTTTTAGAGAATGTGGAAGAGAAGGGAAAACAGAGAGAAACATCAAAGTGAGAGGAACACTTTGATTGGTTTCCTCCTGCCTGAGCCTTGACCTGGGCTGGGTCAGGGAGGAGCCTGCAATCTAGGTACATGCCCTTGGTCAGAACTGAACCCGGACCATGCAGTCAGAAGACTGAGGCATTATGCACTGAGCCAAACCAGCTAGGGCAGCATATGACATTTCTTAGCCCTCCAGCAGTGGACTTTCATTTTTTCCCCCCAGGAGTGTGGTGCAAAAACCTTAGATCACCTTTTTGGATTCTTAGTACCCAAGTTACTAGGGATATTACCAGTGGCTTATAGGGAGTTTAGTCAATGAATGGTAAGAAATGGTGTTTCCTCTGTAGTTCACTCTGATCACTGGCTCCACCTCTGCCCAGGCCTCTAAACTATGGCCGAGGATGTAGGTTTGGAGTTATTGGTATTGAAAATAATGCCATTCAACCTAATAAATGAGTAATATGAAAATTAAGCATTACTCCATGACAGTGATGGCTGCCCCCATGGCCACAAGATGACAATACCCATAGCCACATCCTATCTAATAAAAGAGCAACATGCAAATCAGGCATCACTCTGTGACAAACATGGCGGTGCCCATAGCCACAAGATGGAGGCGTGCAGTCCAGCTCAACCCCACCAGTGAAGTGGTCAGGTCTGTTTGCCAGGCAGATGGTGGAAGTGGTAGGAGGCCTAAGGGGCATAACAGGCTACCAGATGGGGCTGGGGGTCCCCTGCACAGACCAGAGGCCTTCATAAGAGGCCTCAGGCATGGGCAAGGGTGGAGCAGGTGATCAGATGGGACAGAGGCAGAGACGGTGATCAGAGGGGTATGAGGGTGCACTAACCAGGCATAACATATAGGCCAGAGGTCTCAGGCATGGGCAGGAGCCAGGACAGAAATCGCAGGGGTCAGAGCTCTGCAAATCCAGTGATTAGAGAAACAGGGGTGGAGCCTGAGATTGCAGAGGTTTGGGCACCTTTGGAGGCAGCAAAGCAAGGGTCTGGGGGTCCCCTGCCTAGACCTGCAGTGTTGGCCAGAGGCTTCCAGTGGGACAAGAGCAGAGCTGGCGATGGCAGGGGGCAGGATCAGAGCTGGTGATTGCAGAGGCCTGGGTTCTGTGAAGTCAGCAATTGGAGGGGTTTGGGGGTCCCCTACACAGGCCTGCATCCTCAGCAAGAGGTTACAGGCCTGGGAAGGGGTGGAGCTGGGATTTGAGGGGTAGGGGTGGAGATGGTGATCAGTGTGAAATACAAAGGAAACACCATTTCTTCCCACTCATTGGCTAAGCTCCCTGTATGTCACTGGTAATATTCTTAGTAACATGGGTAATAAGAATCCCTAAAGGCATCTAGGGCTTTTCCTCCACATTCCTGGAGGAAAAAAAAAATGAAGGTCCACTGCTAGAGGGCTAAGAAATTTCATATCCTGCCCTAGCCAGTTTGGCTCAGTGCATATTACCTCAACCTGCTGACTGCAGTGTCTGGGTTCAATTGTGACCAAGGGCATATACCTAGGTTGCAGGCTCCTCCATGGCCAGCACCCAGGTCTGGGCATATGCAGGAGGCAACCAATCAAAGTGTTCCTCTCACTTTGATGTTTTTCTCTGCTTGTCCCTTCTCTTCCACATTCTCTAAAAATCAATGGAAACATATCCTCAGGTGAGGATAAAAAAGAAAGAAATGTCATATCCTATGAAAGACACATTTTGAAAACGCCTAAAGTTGTCATTTCTTTATAGTGAAGGGACTGGAGTCCGTGTTGATGAAAACACCTTGGCGGCTGTGGTGACTGGCAGTAGCTGCAGCAGTGGTGTGATGGGGCTGGTGGCTTACCCTGAGTAGCCTGGTCGCCTCCCACAAAGGGAGGTTAGACTGTGGCTTAGGCCCGCTTACACCCCCTGAGGGCTCCCAATATGTGAGAGGGGGAAGTCTGGGCTGAGTAACACTCCCCCTGAACAGTGCACAAATTTTGTACACCGTGCCTCTAGTAATCTTAACTAATAAAAGGGTAATATTGAAATTAACCGTTTCTCGAGGACGGGCTAAGCCACGCCCACCAGCCAATAAAAGCAGCTATATGCAAATTAGCCCAGCCAAGATGGCGGCAGGCAGACACAGGGAGTCTTGCCTCCCTGTGTCCGCTGGCCGCCATTTGTTGCCTTCCTGCAGGCCACACGGGAGGGGTGGGGTGGGGGTGGGAGGAGCAAGCGGTGTTCAATTTCAGGTGGCAGGGCTGCAGACCTGGGAATGGGGTGGGGCATGGCCAGAGAGACCCACCCGGGAATTCCAGCCCCTGCCCTACCTGCCCCTGGGCCAGCAGGGCTGTGGACCTGGAAATCAGGGGGCGTGGCCACCCAGGCCCACCAGGGAATCCCAGCCACTGCCCTGGCGGGCCCTTGATCAACAGGGTTGCGGACCTGGGAATGGGAGTGGGGCGTGGCCAGAGAGACCCAGCCCCTGCTCTAGCTGGCCCTGGACCAGCAGGGCTGTAGACCTGGGACCCAGGGGGTGTGGCCACCCGGGAATCCCAGCAGGTGCCCTGGCTGACCAGCAGGGCTGCGACTTGTTAACCAGAGGGCGTGGCCACACAGACCCACCAAGAATTCCAGCTGCTGTCCTGGCCAGCCCTTGACCAGCAGGGCTGATGACCTGGGTACCAGGGGGCGTGGCCAGAGAGACCCACCTGGGAATCCCAGCTGCTGGGCTGGCCTATGCTGGGCTGGGACCATGGCTGCCAAGGAGGGGATGACGGGGCTCCAGCCATCGAGGACTCTGCAGGCATTGCCCAGCAGCACCTGCTAGCCCATCTCTGTAGTGTGGAGCAGACAGGCCCCGCAGAGAGCAGAGAACCAGGTGCAGTGGGTCCAAGCCATCAGTACCACTTCTGAGTGCTCACGAATTGGATAAAGTCCAGGTCTGGCTGAGGGACCTCCCTGCTTGCCTCCCCCTCCCCCACCTATACCCCACCCCAATTTACCCATGCACGAATTTCATGCACCAGGCCCCTAGTTAACAAATAACACAAATATAATTTCTCCATGGCCTTTTGTGTCACACTGCGTTCCTTGTGATCATGTTCACTGGAATCCAGTGGTTTTCTTCCAGGTGAGAGCACATGCCTTCCTAAATCCTCAATAATTGATCATACAAAAGGCAGATCATTGCTGTCTCTCCCTCTACCTTACTTTCAAAATTTAATAAAAATACATTTAAAAATATATAAAATAGGTACTTGAAAAAGAGAATTAATCATGTGTTTGGCATACAATAGTAAACATAATTTTAACCAACATGGATATGGGTAACAGAACTCTATGTCACCTGTGATGGTTTCTCAGCTTTATCTGCATACTCAACCTCACACCAAATAGTGCACATTAGAAAAGTGAATTCCCTTGCTCATTAGTCATACATATAACTAAGGAAAGGCTTGAAAGGTGGTTCTACATATAAATCCCAGATACCCCTCTGTTGTTAGAAAATGAAGACAGCAACCCTATAGAGACACAGCAATCCCTATCTTCATTTCTAAGGAGGAGCAGCCTAGCCTCAGTGGCAGCAAATCTTCTCAAGCAGTGAAGACTATTGCCATCAGCCCAGCTGGCATGGCTCAGTGTTAAGCATTGAACTGTGAACCAGGAAGTCAATGTTCAATTCCTGGACAGGGCACATGCACAGGTTTTGGGCTTGATCCACAAAGAAGGATGTGCAGGAGGCAGCCAATCAATGATTCTCTCTCATCATTGATATTTTGCTCTTTCGCTCCCTTTCTATTTGAAATCATAAAAGTATACATTGAAAAAGAAAAAAAAAGCAAGTTAAGTATTGCTATGAAATTTAACAGGAATGCTGACTGCTTGCAGAAGACACATCCTGGGGCAGACTGCAGGATTATCCTTCCTCTAGCTCTGGCTTCTTGCCTTTGAGCAAATACCTATGTGAACACCCTACAGCGGCCAGGGGAATACACAATACCATTAGATTGTTTTAGCTGCCAATGAGTTCAGCTACACGGGACAGTCTTGGAGGTCCTGAGAATGTCTGTACATAAAGTTCACACAAGCCCTGGGACTGTGTGGCCGTAAATTCAGAAGTAGCCCTTTTCATCTAATTTACTGCCGTCTTTCCCACTCACTATTAAAACAGTGTTTTTGTCCTGATTGTGGTTCCACCTCAGAGTCTTATAATAATGACTCCAGCCTAAGAAATTCCATACTTTCTGGCACATGGCTCCTTTGCAGTACATGGAGAGCAGGTTCCCTAAACATTGCTGAGGCTTAGGTAACACATACTGTGAACAGAGAACATGGTTCATATTGGTCACAGAAGCAGAGCAATCTTCAGAGTGATCTTTGCCCTCAACAAATAATCGAGGCACTAGACTGCAAATTAAATGCACATAGTCATGTGGTCTTTATTTCAAGGCCATGGATGCAGTAATAATAAGCCAATATCGGACAAAAACTGATTTCCTGCCATTATGCTTTCCCTTACAAACCACATAAAATTTGCAATAAACACATCTATTCATCGTTACATGCTGACAGATCACATTTGTGTTTGCAAATCATCTGTGGCAGAGAATAAAACCAAAATTAAAGGTACAAATGTAAACACACCTTTAAAAAAAGATCATAATCCTTAGCAGAGGAGCAAGTGTTGGCAGGTTGGTGAATAAGAATCCCACCAAATTTATCAAAGCATAATATGAGTAGCACTATGATCCTGCAAGAGGTAGCACTTCTTAGCTGAGAACAGGTGCTTTGGATGAATCCTGGGTCAATTCCATTTTCTAGTCATAGAGAAATGAAGACACTGACAAGAGCTTGGAGGAACCATGGTTACTTCAAGCAAAGGTGAGAACACAGTATACATTGCCTTGAACACCCAGGGATAATGACCTTTGCACACTCCTCAGGTGAGCCAGGTGTTAGAGGTGAAATCTCTCCAATAATAAACACTCACAATGACATCATTTGGGAGGTAGGTCTGGGCACGTCAGCAAGTACAATGCAGCTCATTCAAGTATCATTTGTACCTCAAATTATGAGGAATCTAGCAGAATGTATGTTCCCATAAAAGGGGTTTTCAGTCATGTAGAGGGTCACATAGAGCCCCTTTACTGTTCTTATAAGTGTGAGAAATAAAATATTCTTTGCACATTTATGGCTTTGATCTATTGTGAACTCTGTGGTGACTATTGAGGTGAGACCTTTGATTGAAATGCTTCCCACAGTCACTACACTCATATGGCTTTTCTCCAATATGAACTCTCTGGTGTACAGTGAGTTGAGACCTGCTTCTGAAGGACTTCCCACATTCACTACACTCATATGGCTTTTCTCCAGTGTGAGATCTGTGGTGTTTAGTGAGGTGAGACAATTGACTGAAGGACTTCCCACATTCACTACACTGATATGGCTTTTCTCCAGTGTGAATTCTGTGGTGTCTACTGAGGTGAGACCTTCGATGGAAATGCTTCCCACATTCACTACACTCATATGGCTTTTCTCCAATATGAACTCTCTGGTGTACAGTGAGTTGAGACCTGCTTCTGAAGGACTTCCCACATTCACTACACTCATATGGCTTTTCTCCAGTGTGAGATCTGTGGTGTTTAGTGAGGTGAGACAATTGACTGAAGGACTTCCCACATTCACTACACTGATATGGCTTTGCACCAGTGTGAACTCTGTGGTGTACAGTGAGGTAAGACCTGTATCTGAAGGACTTCCCACATTCACTACACTGATATGGCTTTTCTCCAGTGTGAACTCTGAGGTGCTTAGTGAGGGAGGACTTTTCACTGAAATGCTTTCCACAGTCACTACACTCATATGGCTTTTCTCCAGTGTGCACTCTGTGGTGTTTAATGAGGCCATGCCTTTGACTGAAATGCTTCCCACAGTCATTACACTCATACCCCTTTTTCTTAATGTTAACACCGTTGTGTTTAATGAGAGCAGTGCTTTTACTGAAGACCTTCTCACAATCGGTATTCTCACAGGGCTTTTCTTCAGTGTGAACGCTCCTGTGTTGAAGGTGGTTGAAGGTTTGTATACGCACTTTCTCACATTCATTATACTCGTAAATGATATCTCCAGAGCAGAGAACTTTCTGGTAAGCAACTTTCTGTTTCTGGCTGGCAGCTGTTTCACATTCAACCCACTGGTGATGTCTTTTTCCAATGAGAAATTCCTGGAAAATCTTATTGTTACTGTATGGCTCCTCAGTGGTAACAGTGGCCTCATGCTGGAGAAGCCCTGAGATGGCTGGGGAGTCTTCCCCAACCTCCTTACTAGCTGCAGGCACTCTGGATAAGTAGAAGCAGCAACTCATCACAAGTGAGGCACTCTCCATATCTTCTTTCCACAGCTTCTCTTCACTGGCATCTTTCTGTTGCTGATGAACTTTTGCACTGAAACACAAGTTTCTCACACATGCATCACTTAAGAACACATTCTTTTCAAAGTATACCACTTGTAACTCGCTCAGGTGCAAAATATCTTTGAACACTGAGAAGCATGGCTTACACAGATGGGTCCTCTGGGTGGCTGCAGCTGTCTTGGAAGCCCTGATATGAGAATATCCTACAGATACACAGTGCTCACAATAGGCCTCCACATCATCCATTTTATACCAAGGACCTGAAAACAGAGAAATGATGAGGATATGAATGTTGAGTCTGTTGACAGGGGGAAGTCCCATTATAAAACTGTATTGCACATACTACATTGGTTTAATGCAATTGTCTGAAAATAAAAGACATGTAGGAGGGCTTAATAAGAGGCCCCTGTGAAGTTCGTGACACTGAAGATTACAAAACAGGGTTGATTTCAACAGACATAGAGGAAAACATGACAAGTACCACATGGAAGAGAATCGGACTGTCCAGCTAACAGCATTCAGTAGGTTTTCTCTGCTGGTGACATGTGCAAACTGTGCAGAAGGTTGGTTATATCACAGTCCAAGTAAAAATTAATAAATAAGTAGCTGATGTTTTAAGGGTGTTTAACACATTTTTTGCAGGAAACAAGTAAAATCGGATCCTCCAGGGAGGTTGTCAATAGACATGAGGAAACATACATTGGAACCTCTAGTTGGAACCGTCAAAAATAAAAATGTTTTACGTCATTGTCGTGTGTGCTACTCATAAACTACGCAGTGAAATGCGGTACATGTGCAAGTTTTGTAATGTACCCCTGCACAAAGGAAAGTGTTTCGAATGCTACCACACAGTGAAGCACTATTTAGATATAGTTTTTTATAAGATCTGTTGAAAATTTCGAAAAAATATTCTAATTTTGTATAAATAAAATTATTTTGATTGTGAAAGTGTTTTTTAATATGTTTACCTAGAATGAAGTAATTTTGTATACATAAAAAATACAATAACACATATTTTGCAAGGTAAATAAATGGAGACCTCTTTTTAAACTAAAACACTGAAAGTTTTATGGAAATATATCAAATAGAAAGATATGAATATTTTACAGAAAGTCTAATTTTGGCGAGAAAATGTCAAAAAAGCCCCACGTTATGACGTGATTTGGCAGGAGAATGCCCAATAACAAAGTGTTAAGCATGTATATGCTCCTCATAACACTTGCATAGGTCCATGTCAGAGAATACTTCAGAAAGAGATGTGCAGAGGAATAGATGATACAGAAAAGAGACAAAGGAGAAGATATCCAAGGGTAGAAAGTCATTGATGAAATCACAAGTCAGCAAAGTGTCAAGTGTGGAAAAGGAAAGGTGTAAATGAGGTGTGGCCATTGGAATTGGCACCAAACACAGTTGGACAGGAGCTGGTTCCTGTTATAATCTGAACACCATCCGCTGAGACCATCCTATATGTTCATCCTGGAGAAAAGCAGGTTCTCCCTGTACCTCCTTATCTAGAATACTACAAACTAAATATTCTGAGTATCAATGAAAGGTGAGCAGCCATAACTTGCCCATAGCATTTGGCTTTCAATAGTATTCGGGGAAGGTAATATTACAAAAATTTAAGTAGGGACTCACAAGAACAGCCCCTGGTTCATGTAAGTAAAGAAGATTCCTGGCACAAGCATTCCACAAGGTCCTTATCTACAGGAAAGGTGCAAAAGTGGAGGCCATGGATCTGGATAGTCAGCCTTCCTCGGAGTGGAAGAGCAGGAGGGATCCATTAAGCTGTCTCAAAGACTACTGAAATGCAGATACATCCTGCAGTTTCTGAGGCAACTGGTGTTAGGGAGGTTCATGGAGTCCATTGCTCAGAGTTCTCTGCAGAGCTCAGCACTGGCAGTCACAGCCCATTTGACAAAACAATAGGGGAAATTAGCAGAGCCCATAATCTGGCTTTGAGAGAGAGAGAGTGTGTTATGTCTGGAGAATAAATAAAGAGTGGGCATCACTTCAGGACACTGGGAGAATGTGAATTCTTACCTACAGATGATATAAGAGCAAACACTCCCAGCATCACATCGCAGTACAGATGTCTCTGAGCCTCATCAAGGATCTTCCACTCCTCCAGAGAGAAGGCAATTGCCACATCTTCAAAGTTCATATCCTGTCATAATTCCATAAGATTCTCTCTTGAGATTCCAAGTTTGTCATATTCCCCACATCCATCTGCTCCCTCTACTCCCCACATCAGAGAAGATAGCAGGCCTTGGTCCTATCGAAGTCATTCTCTCCTTGTATTCCTACTGATGCTGTGTCTTCCACAACAATAAAGGCACAAGAGCAGATAGAACCTTCCTGCGCTCTAGGCCTCAAATGTGAGTTACACTGCCCCTTTTCAAAACAGTGGGTGCCAGGTGCATAGGGTAGGAATAGATGTTGCACCTAATGGGAATATGATGGATCTGAAACTAGTCTTATCAAGCAATACCCACTTGTCCTCCAAAATGTCCTTCCAAGACACCAAAATCGTAATGCACATCACACTGCCAACTCCAATCTCAGCTTCCTGGGGCCATCACTTTGCATTACCTGCTACCCATAGTTCTTTGATCCACAGTTGTCTCCCACAGCTTCATTCTAAAGGCACAACTTCACTGGTAACACAAATAAGCCATCACAAGGACAGGATGTTTTCTTTTTTTTAAATATACTTTATTGATATTTTACAAAGAACTCCAATCTCAGCTTCCTGGGGCCATCACTTTGCATTACCTGCTACCCATAGTTCTTTGATCCACAGTTGTCTCCCACAGCTTCATTCTAAAGGCACAACTTCACTGGTAACACAAATAAGCCATCACAAGGACAGGATGTTTTCTTTTTTTTAAATATACTTTATTGATATTTTACAAAGAGGAAGGGAGAGGGTTAGAGAGTTAGAAACATCAAAGAGAGAGAAACATTGATCAGCTGCCTCCTGCACACTCCCACTGGGGATGTGCCCGCAACCAAGGTACATGCCCTTGACTGGAATCGAACCTGGGACCCTTCAGTCCGCAGGCCAACGGTCTATCCACTGAGCCAAATTGGTTAGGGTAGGAAGTTTTCTAATCAGCTTCTTTTCCAAAATTCTAGTTTACCACCTCTGTAACACATTTATCTCTCACCTTCTCCCTTCTCCTTTCCGCATACCCGTGGAGATTTTCAAGTGCAGGTGACACGGATGTATGCTATCTCACTGCTATTGTTCCCTGGTTCAGCCCTCAACAAGAAATGGCAGGTAGGCAGCACATATAAAGTTCACATACTGTCATTATGGGGACAGTACAGCCCAAGGTCAGATTCACTCCTAATGCTCCAACTTCGTCATATTCTCACCCTCCACGTCAATCTGCTCTCTCCACTACAAACACCAAAGGAGATACTCGGCCTTCATTGCATAAAAGTCACTATCATGTTATATTTCTAATGATATTTTGTATTCCCACAATAAAGGCAGTTGAGCAGAAAGAAGATAACTGAGCACTGGGATTCACATGTATGCCACACTTCCTCTTGACAGGAGAGTGGGTGTCAAGAACACAGTGTAGACCTAACCGGTTTGGCACAGTGCACAAAGCGTCCGCCAGCAGACTGAAAGGTCCCAGGTTCGATTCTGGTCAAGGGCACATATTTTGGTTGCCGGCACATCCCCAGTGGGAGGTGTGCAGGAGGCAGATGATCGATGTTTCTCTCTCATCGAAGTTTCTAGCTCTCTATCCCTCTCCCTTCCTCTATGTAAAAAATCAATAAAATATATTCTTTAAAAAAGTTAAAAAAAAAGAACAGGGGAAAGGAAGAGATTTTGTCCATAAAGAGAGTGTGAGTAATTTCATATTGTTTTTGTCAGGCATTACCTTTGTAGTCCCTCAGATTGTTCCTCAAGGACACCAAAAACATGGCATTATATTTCATCCTTAAACTACAATCCCAGGGTGCTGAGCTCATTGCTTTGTACTACCTGCTGCACATACTTCTTTGAACACTTCTCTCACACAGCTTCATTCCCAGAGGCACAACTTCAAAGGCAATGCAAATTTGCCGTGGGGCAATGGCAGGGGCAGGAGCAGAGCCAGTGATCGCAGAGGCCTGTGCTCTATGAAGCTGGTCATCAGAGAGGCTTGCAGGTCTTCTCCCCAGGCCAGCAGCCTCAGGGAGAGACTGCAGGCCTAGGCAGGGTTGGAGCCAGTAATTTCAGGGGTATGAGGGTCCCCTGTCCAGGCCTGCATCCTTGGCCAGAGGTTACAGGCCTGGGTAGGGGTGGAGCTGTGATTGGAGGGGCAGAGGTAGAGCCGGTGATGGGAGTGAACTATAGAGGAAATACCTTTTCTTAACACTCATTGGCTAAGCTACCTGCATGCCACTGGTAATAGTCTTAGTAATTTGGGTAATAAGAGTCCAAAAAGGCATCTAGGGTTTCCACCGCACTCTTGGAGAAAAAAAATGAAGGTCCACTGCTGGAGGCTAAGATATGTCATATCCTGCCCTAGCCGGTTTGACTCACTGCATAATGCCTCAGTTTGCCAATCTCAGGGTCTGGGTTCAATGCTGACCAAGGGCATGTACCTAGGTTGCAGGCTTCTCTCTGGCCGGGGCCCAGGTCAAGGCATATGCAGGAGGCAACCAATCAAAGTAGTCTTCTCACTTTGATGTTTCTCTGTTTTTCCCTTCTCTTCCACATTCTCTAAAAATTAATGGAAACATATCCTCAGGTGAGGTTAAAAAAAAAAGAAAGGAAGAAATGTCATATCTTATGAAAGGCACGTTTTGAAAATGCCTCAAGAAAGTTGTTATTTTTTCATGGTGAAAGGACTGAAGAGTGTATAGATGTAAATACCTCATTGGCTGTGGTGACTGGCAGTGGCTGTAGCCAGCAGGGTGATTCGGCTGATGGATTCTCCTGATTACCCTGGTTGCCTCCTAGAAAGGGAGGCCAGACTGTGGCTTGGGCCCATTTCTCATGGGGAGCAGAGAGCAGGCCTAAGCTGTCAGGAGGACATCCCCAAGGGCTCCCAATATGTGAGAGGGGGCGGGCTGGGCTGAGGAAACCCCCCTCCACCCCAGTATATGAATGTTGTGTACAGAGACCCTAATATATATATATACTAGGGGCCCGGTGCACAAAAATTTGTGCACTCGGGAGGTGGGGGTCCCTCAGCCCGGCCTGTGCCCTCTTAAGTCTGGGACACCTCAGGGGGGGATGTCCACCTGCTGACATGCCTGGCCAGCCTCGGTGAGGGGCTGAGAGCCATTTTCAGGCTGCCCACAGCCCCTTCAGGGTTCGTGCACTGGGTAGTGGGAGGGCTGGTGAGTGCAGGCCTGGACGTTTCCCACCAGAGGGCCCACAATTGGCCATGCCTGGTGGGCCCACACCGCTGAGGGGATACACCTAGTGCAGAGTTGGGTGGCAAGCCAGGGTCGGACGCTGGTGCAGAATCCCTCGGTGGGGCCCTGCTGCTGAGCAAACACACCCAGGGTGGAGCTGGGCAGTGAACTGGCTTCGGATTCTCTGCACTGTGCAGCAGACGCTCCCACACGCCCTGTGGAGGCCCCTGAGGGGCGGATGAAGGTAGCGGACCCTGGACGGGTGTTCCTGGACACCCTGCGGAGGCCCCCATGGCAGAGCCAGGCAGTGGACCCAGGATGGCTGCTCCTGCACACCCTGCAGAGGCCCCGTGCTCCTGCATGCTCCGGGGAGGCCCCCAGGGGGTGGAGCCAGGCAGTGGGCCCGGGACAGGCGCTCCTGGATACTGCTCGGAGACTCTTGGGGGCCGAGCTAGGCAGCAGACCCAGGACAGCTGCTCCTTGATGCCCCAAGGAGGCCCCAGGCCAGACCCCCCCTCCCACTGAGCTGACACACCTGGCACAGCTATGTGGGCCACCGTGGAGGCTCCCAGAGCAGAGCCACCCTGCAAGCCTCCATCTTGGCTGGGTTAATTTGCATACAGCCGCTCTGATTGGCTGGTGGGCGTGGCCATGAGTAGAGGCTCAGCCAGCCTAGGCAGGCAGTTGCAACAGAAGCCTTTGGTTTGCTCTAGCTCCATGGCTGTTGGCCGGGTTAATATAATAAAAGAGAAACATGCAAATTGACCGTTACCACCAGCCAATCAGAGCGACTGTATGCAAATT
>PVJC01046980.1:0-13098 GCA_004026665.1 Murina feae
CCTGGCAGACTGGGGCCATCATAGGACATCCACTGAGGGGTCCCAGTCTGTGAGAGGGCACAGGCCGGGCTGAGGGACTCCCTCCTCCCCGAGTGCACAAATTTTTGTGCACCGGGCCCCTAGTAAGTAAATAAACAAGCCAACAAGCGTATGCCAGGCACTGCTGTCCTATGTCACATTTATTAATTATTTAATCCTTATCACAACCGAGCAAAGCAGGAAATGTATTATTCCCATTTTACAGATGTGTAGATTATATAAAGCCACACATATATTACTCAGTTATTTTGCCTTGCAAAACAGTCGTCTATCTTTTTAAAAAAAAGTCTTCTTACATAATTTCAGTCATAGATAATCCCAAACATTAGTGGGTTTTGGGGAAGGAGAGAGAGGAAAGTCTTTGGGATTAATTGAATTAACCTCCGCCCTTTAGTCTGAAGCATTCCCACCCCTGCCCCTCCTTTAATTTTGGAGTAAATGAGTTACACATGGGAGTGCTGGCCACGTTCCTCCTCAGCTGGCCATACCAGAAATATTGATTTAGCACTTGACTCCGCTATTGATATCGCATTGAATTGTTCACTTTCTGCAGATCATGCTAAACATCTTGACCTGCTGATTTGCTGATCCACCCAAGATCTTCACCAGCAATAAAGCCACAGTAGCAGGTCCTCGGATGGCTCTGTGGGCCTTATATTTGATAAAGATCTTTGGCCGATACAGGGCGAGTATAGGACTCTGAATTTTTTTGGTGATTTGAAACTGTATGCAATAGGGCAATGAGCCCTAACTCTATTTATATGCTAACTAAGGATGTTTCTGTACCCCAAAAGAGTATCGTCAGAAGCTACCACTGTTCCTTCAAGAATAATGACAGCTAACGCTTATACAGTGCTTGCACTGTGCCAGGCACTGGTCTAATCGCTCTAGGTGTATTGCCAAATTTAATCCTCACAAAAACGTAGGCAAACAAAATGAGTTTGATTTGTTTCCTTCCTCCTGACTTTTTCTTCTAATTCCAAGTCTTGTGTGGATGCAATCAATACTGGGACTGCGTCACAAGCTCACACTTCGCTTTGGGAGTTGGGACTCATAATGAAGAAAATGAACACAATATAGAAATGTGTTTAAAAGATGCCAGGAGACCATAAGTATGAAAAATTTCCCCACAGAGACAGGGGAGGACAATCAGGAGTGGGGCGTTGCAGGAGCCAGGGGGAAAGTGTGTTTTCAAATGCCAGCAGGAGGCTCAGTCCTGCCAAACTGAAAACTGTTCACGATATGGAGGTCAATAGCGATCTTAGCGAGATCACCTCAGTGCAGTGATGGGAGAGGAAGCAGATGGATTGTACTGGGGAAAGACCAGGATGTGGGGAAATGGAAATAGTGAAGAAGATGAGAAATATAGGCTGGAGTTTCCCAGAATTAAAGAAATTCTTAAATTGACAAAGCAGGACAAATGAAAACAACCAAATCCAGATCTAGAAACACTGCAGTGAAACTTCAGAGCATAAAAGGAGAAGAGAAAACTTAAAAGCTCCCATAGGAAGAAATAGATTAGCTACAAAGAAATGAAAAAATGATACAGATATTAGTGATCTCAGCATGAATAAGAGAGTCAGGAAACAATGGAATACACAATGAGTTCCCATAGGTACCCAACGGAACGGCAAAAATTAAAAAGGCTGACAACGCAAAATGTCGACGAGGACTATGGAACCATCAGAAATGACAAGGAATAGACAACAGTAGAAAAGAAAATGAATATAGTCCTGGCTGGTGTGCTCAATGGTTAGAGCATTGGCTTGTGAACCAGAGTTGCAGGTTTGATACCCTGTCAAGGGCACATACGTGGGTTGCAGTTTCGATCTCTAGCCCCAGGGGCATGTGTGGGCCGCAACCAATCCATGTGTCTCTCTCACACAGATATTTCTCTCTCTCTCTCTCTCTCTTTCTCTCTCTCTCTCTCTCTCCACCTCCTCCCTTCCACTCTCTAAAAATCAATGGAAAAAAAATACCCTCCGGTGAGTGTTAACAACAACAACAACAAAAAACGAACTCAGAAGAGTGGAGTACAAGATGCTTTGGTGAATAGAAAAACTAGTTAAAAAAACAACACATGTCAGTAAATTTATGTATTGTACCACGACTGATTATTCTGGATTGTATGGTACGTAAATGTTCAGTTTTATAAGAAACTGCCCAACTAGGTTTAGCTCAATGGATAAGAGCGTTTGCCTGGGGACTGAAGGGTCCCGGGTTCGATTCTTGCCTAGGGCACATGCCCCAGTTGCGGGCTTGATCCCTAGAAGGGGGCATGGAGGAGGCAGCCGATCAATGACTCTCTCTCCTCCTTTATGTTTCTCTCTCTCTCTCCCTCTCCCTTCCTCTCTGAAATCAATTACAATATATTAAAAGTAAGTAAATAAAACTAGTTATAAAAAAAAAGAAACTGCCAGGCTATTTTTGGTATAACCTGTAATTAGGTCTGTATGCTTAATATTGAGGGGGGGGGGATTTTTCTCGGTTAGACCTTAAAATGTACGAGTTGTTAAGTTAGTATAGGTATTGGCTATAGGAACAGTTTTTAGTGGTTTCTGACAGGGCTATATGAAATTTCTATTACATGTCTTGGCAGAGGGTTCCCACACTGTGAGGGTAGTTGGGAGAATTTCATCTCCTATATGTGGAGTTCTGACTTCTGAAGGTTAACTATTTCCACTCATGCTCTGGACAAGCTCAGAGCTGAGGCTCGTCAGTCCTATTTTTCTTGGTTCCTGACTCTATCAGAGATTTAGTTCCAGTGTCCCTACCAGGAACCAGGCCTCAGCTTATTCCATCACACAGACACTAAAACTGCAGGCCCTACCTTGCATTTCCTTTGGGATTACACTTGCCCATCACACTCCCCCTGACTGCTATGGGTTCCTTCCTTGTTTTGACATCTGAACTTTCCCCCTTTTTGCTTTTGAGCTTGGAATGTATTCAAGATATTTTTTAAAAACAATTTACCTGGCATTCCCTTATATTTGACTACTTTTTAGCTCAGTCTGCTATTGATTTTAAGCTTCTACGTACTCTTTAAACCTATTATAATTTGGCTTCTTCGCTGCTATTCCATTGAAAATATTTCTATCTGTGAGATCCAGTGGACATTTCCCAGTGGCAGAGGTCCTCAAACTTTTCAAACAGGGGGCCAGTTCACTGTCCCTCAGACTGTTGGAGGGCCGGACTACAGTTAAAAAAACAAAAACAAACTATGAACAAATTCCTATGCACACTGCACATATCTTATTTTAAGCAAGACGGGCAGCAGCGGCAAAAACACCCGGCAGGCCGGATAAGTGTCCCCGGCGGGCCGTGTGTGGCCCGCGGGCCGTAGTTTGAGGATGCCTGGATACTGTACCGTCTGTGATGCAGGTCTTCATTCTCCCCATGTAAAGCCTCCCAGACCATCTGGGTGTCTACAACACCGCTTCCCCAGGTTGTCCCCACTTCCAAACTGCTCCTTCCCGGTCTCCTCTGAGGCAATAAGCTGGTGACTTCCCACCTCTGCCTCCACCCAGATGTTTCTCTTGGGCTCTACACCTGTATCCAGCTTCCTACTCGACTTCTTTACAATGTCCCTCGGGCGTCTCAACCTTTTCAATTTTCCCTAAATCTATTTTAAAAAAGTAAAGAGGAGTACAGTGTTATTTGTACTGATCATAAGCTGCAAAGGAAATATTTTACACAGAGATAGAAGAGCAGTGGTTTGGATATGGTAGTGAGGAACTGGACGGATTCTCACCTCGACTTCTGGCTTCTAGGTACCTGGGCCTTTGCAGACGAATATCCTCCAAAGGAGCAGGATCTGCAGGACTCCAAGACCTTAGGGGAGAGCCAAGTCTCAGTTTAGAGGGAGGCCAGAGAGTCTTCAGAGATCAAGTTGAACTGTCGCTTACTAACAAAGGAAGCAAGATTTAGCCCTAGCTGGTTTGCTCAGTGGTTAGAGCATTGGCTGGTGCATCGAAGGGTTCTAGGTTCAATTCCAGCCCTCAGTTGCAGGCTTGATCCCAGGCCTGGTCGAGGTGTGTGTGGAAGGCTACCAACTGAAGTGTTTCTCTCACATTGAAGTTTCTCTATCTGTCTCTCCCCTCCCTTCCACTCTCTCTAAAAATCAGTGGGAAAAATACCTTCGGGTGAGGATTAAAAAACGAAAAATTATCTTGTGGATGAAAAGGGGCCACATGCTAACCTGACTAGCTCAGGGAAGGCCTGCAAGGCGGTCTTGCAAACTCAGAGACCTAAAGTAACCACAAAGGATGGTCTGAAATTAAAACACACACACTTACACAGACACACACACACACAAACAACAACAACAAAACGATTTACGGGGCACAATCAAGCTGAAAGGAGAAGAGTCATAAAGAAGCTAAGCACTCACTAAGTGTTCATTGAGCTTCTTGAGGGCAGGTGCTAACCATGACCATCTTTTCACCACTAGAATCCATCCCAGTGCCTGGCATACGCTAGCCTTTGAACTAACATTTATTATCATAAAACAAGACGGTTGTAAATGGCATTTAATTGTGCTCCATGAGTGGGGGTGTGGTAAAAGGCCCTGCTCCCTTTTGATAAGAGAAAATGAGAAAGAAGGATCGTAGCTTTGGGCAGCTAGAAAGATATAACCCAATTTTACAAACATTTAAAAATGGCTCCTGGCCAGTCACAGCTGGGTCTAATACCACATCAGGCGTCCTTTCCACTCAATTAGATTCACGGACTATGTTTCTCATTGAGGGGGATTCTCTTTCTTCTCCCAGCACTTCTGGGAGATAGCTATCACACAGAGCAGATCTTTCCAACGGATAGTGCCTGCCCAACTCTTTTCCTATAAATCTATTAGAAGCAGTTTGTTAACGGAAATGACATATCCTATATAATAAAAGGGTAATATGCAAATTGACCCTAGCAGCAGAAAAACTGGGAATGACCGGTCACTATGACACACACTGACCACCAGGGGACAGGCGCTGAATGCAGGAGCTGCCCCCTGCTGGTCAGCGCGCTCCTACAGGGGGAGCTCTGCTCAGCCACAAGCCAGGCTGATGGCTGCCAGCACAGCAGTGCTTGCGGGAGCCTCTCCCACCTCCTCAGCAGCGTTAAGGATGTCCGACTGCAGCTTAGGCCTGCTCCCTGTTGGCAAGTGGACATCCCCCGAGGGCTCCCGGGCTGCCAGAGGGATGTCTGACTGCCAGCTTAGGCCTGATCCCCTGGGGAGTGGGCCTAAGCCAGCAGGTGGACATCCCCTGAGGAGTCCCAGACTGCGAGAGGGCACAGATCGGGCTGAGGGATCCTCCCGAGTGCACACATTTTTGTGCACTGGGCCTCTAGTAATAAATAATAAGTCAGTCATTGGGTTATAGAAACTGAAGGTTCCCATGCTGCAAGCTCCCCTTCTTTTAGGCATTTCACTTATGTCGGCCGAGTGGGTAATGTCACCTTTAGGTTCAGTTTCTCCTGGTGATGCTGATGGTTTGCTAGTGATGAAGCAGCCCTGCTTGCCCATTCCGGCCCCCACCAGCACTCACAGGTAATTCTCCCCTGTGTGATGGCTTCTGGGTTTCTGAAATCTGTCATCTACACCTAGGAAAAGTAAGGTGACCAGATTTTAACATTGGTAAAGTGGGACACCATTGACCGCTTGGCCGCCGAAAACCGTATATTCCCTTCCCATTCTCCCACCGTTCCCTAGCTTGTCGTGCATTCTTTCCAAAAATCGGGACTTTTTAAAAATGCCGCGGGACGCAGGACAAATTGTTAAAAATCAGGACTGTCCCGCCAAAATCAGGACGTCTGGTCACCTTAAATAAAAGGTAAAAAGGAATAAAAGGGGAAACATACCATTCCTGTCTTTGCATGATGCCATTCACTCCCTCTGGCGTGTGGCATTGCCTTCCTCACTTGATAGCTTTGTGGTGGTTGTTGTGCACCACACTCATCACCTCCTGGATGTTTCCCCCCAGTCCGTCTGCAGACCTCCATCTCCAAGCTCGCTCCCCAGCCTTAAGCCTCCATTGCTTTCCACTCCTTTCGTGAACTCACGAATGACAGCTGGCTTAATTACATTTGTGAGAACAAAGACCAGTAAAGCTTATCTTTTGTTTCAAGGAGCTCGCCACCTATTGTGTGATACAGACATAAACACACGTGTCTTGATTAAAGGGTAAGCAAAATATGGAGGGAGGATAGGAGAGCCACTGAGAAGGGAGGGAAGCTAGAAACAGCAAAAGGGATTTGCCTAAGTTTTTATTGGAGACACTGTATCTTTCTTGGTAGAAGTTCTAGGCAGGTGTAGGGAATTTCTGCAGGGAGGGACAGAGGCAGTTTCATTGCAACTCTGGTCACAGTTATTTAAAGTTATCCCTTTAAATAAAAAGTGTTGGTTTTTGTGTCCCCCCCCCCCCAGCTGCAGTGGCTCAGGAGGTCACAGTTCACTTGCAGGTCAGGGCACATGCCTGGCTTGTGTAAGGGGACCGGATTTTAACATTGGTAAAGCAGGACACCATTGACGGGGGTGGGGGTGGGGGTTTCTTTATTACTATTATTACTTAAAATATTGCAAAGAGTAGTACATATGTCTCTTTCCAAATATCGGGACTTTTTTAAAACGCTGTATCTGGTCACCTTAGGCTTGTGGGTTCTTCCCCAGTGTGTGTGTGTGGGAGGGGGTGGGGGTGGGAGAGGGGGATGCATGCAGGAGGCAGCCAGTGATTCTCTCTCACTGATGTTTCTATCTCCTTCTTTCCTCTCTGAAATCAATAAAATATATATATATTTTAAAAAGAGGTTTTGTCTGTTATGTAAAAAACACAGGGGGCTCTCAACTGGTTTGCCAAAGCACACTGGAGTACTGTGAATCCTTCAAACGATGTTATCTTACAAATTTTGACAGATTTGTAAGAGTAAAGCTTGAGCTGAGATTCCTCCATCACAGCGATGGGTCTCAGACAGCAGGTCCTAGTACTGAATGTGGAGTAGGAACAGAAGGCAGCAAGCAGCACACGGCCAACCAGCCCCAAGAAGGGATGGTGTGCTTACGAAGCACATGCCACCATGGCCTGTGAATGTCAAAGAGAATGTCGACGGGCAGAGCACAGCTCTGTTGCCACAACCACTTAGAGATGGGGGTCGCCCAAGGGAATGGGGGAGCGGCTGGGTGTGCTTTTGTAGGCACTGTGAGATACTGTCACACTGAGTGGTGATTCAGGTGGTTAAAGATTGCTGATTTTTAGTGTGGCTTTAGACCTTTTAATCTCTTCAAGTGTGGCGCTAAAAACTATAGTATTTTAAGTGGCACACACGCACACACACACACACACGCATGCACACGGGGTGTGTGCTGAGAACCATGGAAGTACTACCCTGTTTCCCCTGTCTTATTTTAATTTTTGCCCCCAAAGATGTGCTAGGTCTTATTTTCAGGGGATGTCTTATTTCTCCATGAAGAAGAATACAGTACACATTTATTGTTGAACAACAACAACAAAAAGGAAATTTATTACCTGTGTGTCCACACAATGTGCCCGACTCCTGCCCCGTGCGACTCACTGTCTAATTGTGAGTCAGCCAGACTCCGTCAGGGCAGAGCGAGCAGCAGGCGGCAGCTTGTCCTGGCGACCGTGCGGGCTCTCTGATGAAAAGAGACCTCGCACTTCCTGTCTGCTCCGGCTACGCTGCGGCCAACAGTGAGCTGTGCGGTGGCACCCGCCGCTGGGGCCCAGAGTGCAGAGTTGGGGGGGGCTTATTATCGGAGAGGTCTTATTTTCAGGGGATGCCTTATATTTCAGCAAGAGGCAAAACTGTAAGTAGGTCTTATTTTTTGGGGATGTCTTTCGGGGAAACAGGCACATTTAAAATTAAAATGGAAGCTATCTCCTTGTTCCTTTTTCTTGTCAGGTAGCCTACCAAAGCTTTAACATCTTTTACCTCAGACGGACATCATCTGTTTCCTTTTTATTTGAGCCTGATGCTTTCCCCAGCCAGCCTGCAGACCTCCATGATGAGAGCTTATTAAAATCCGGGAAATTTGATTAAGTCTCTATGACAGTCCTCCCCCTCCTCACCCCCCCATTCTTTTATCTTCCTTCCACAAGCAGGATTATGAGGTTTCTTGATGGGTTTTTAATATTGTCACGAAAAGCCTCCCCTTGGGCATGTTTGTGCAGTAGATAACATAACCTTCAGAGACTTATTTAAATGCACTTCTTCAAATGAAGTGGGCAGACACCACAGAACCAGCTTGGCACCAAGCACATTTCAGAGGAAGTTCTCTTCATCCAGTGTGATACCTCGTTTGTAGTAGAACAAAGAACCACTAGACGGAGCTAGGGATCAAGAAATCGCAGCTCTAACCGGGGTGACGGATGTGCTGGGTAGAATGTTATTCTATGGAAGAAGCGTATCATTACTTTCAAAGCCTATGCAAGCCTTAACTTGGCTAAAGCAGTCGGCTTGCTTGGTGCCTACACAAGGCGAGAGAAAGGGTGACAGCTTGTCATGGTCCAATGTACTTAGTCACTCCAATGATGTGCGACTTTGGTCTAGCACTGTTCAATGTAGAATACATTTTACATTTTAGGTACATAATTAACATCTGATCTTCACAGCAACTCAGAGATGGATGGGCAAGAATTAGTTCTTTTTTTTTTATATTAATGAACTTATGCTGGAAACTGATTGTTTTGATGCTGGAAACTGTTTTTAACCAACCTTGGTTGCTCTGAAAGTTCAGAGCTGTGCACCCATTGTTTAAGTTGAAACATTGTTAATTACAGCAAATCCCCACTTGTTAATTACACATAAAATTCTTCCTTGGAATTTCCTGCCTAAGGATATGGTTGTTTTCTCAGAGACTCAATAAAAGGCTGGTGAGACCCAGGCATCAGTTGGCAGTCTACCCTGGTAGAGGAAGGCTCCATGCCTGGTTCCCCAGTTTCCAAATTGATTCTCTTCTAGTCTCTCTTCATTTTGTGTGCGGCCTCCTTCAGAACTTGAACCCTGAACAGGAACCCTGAACCACGCTGGACGTGTAAGGGGCTCCAACAAACTTAGGGTATCTGTACCTGGTAATACTATATAAAGAGGATGTGTCAGGGCTGTTATTTTGTACAACTGAGGCTGCAGGCTCCGTTTTTCCCCTCTTTCATTTTAATGCCAACTGTTGACCAAGCCTGGAACGAACTAAAAAACTAGGGACTCATTCCTTTTTGATAGTAAAGGGACAGGTAGCGATGACGTGCAGGTAGAAATCTCTCCGAATCAGAAACCTTTGGTCTGTGTGATCCTTCCTTAAACCCGGGCAGGTGCGGAGACGGCAGCTCATCCTGTACAGTATGGGTGGTTCTTCAAGCCAAGGTTCAGGTTATTAATTGTTAGCTGTTTGGGAAGCTGCCCTGCTCCCCTCGCCTTAACCCCGACCCCAAATATTTGCCCTTAGAGACGAGCCCAGCGTTTTGATGTCAGTTTGTTCTTGTTTTCTAACCTTACACACTGATCATGCATAACAACTGTGCTTCAGCTGAAAAAAAAGTTATGTGCATAGTCATATGTTTTCTTGGCTTTTTTGGTAAAACATTCTTTGGATAAAAGTGGAAACCAGGTCAGGCAGTTAGCAAATTGATCGATCGTCCAGAGCCTCCATTGGCTTTTGGTTCTATTTAAAATCAACCCAAGATGGAGCTTCCGGAGCTCAGTCAGTCAGTCACTCTGCAAGTCTAACCGCCTGCAATAACAACTTCATGCACTGCTGGCACAACAGTGGCTTCGGCATCAAGGTGGGGCCGCTTCCACAGGAGGCAAAGACACCGAGGGGGGAAGCAGGTGCTCCGGGAGCCTCCGAGGTTTCCAAGGGCGTGCGCTGCCCTCCCGCCACCCAGCCCCAAGCGCACCGAACGCAATTCCCGGCCGAGCCCAGAGGGTGGCGCTGCCGACCCAGCGCTCGCCCGCCGCGGGTCGCCGCCTCCCGCCCGCCGCGAGACCCCGGCAGGGGGCGCCGCCGACCCGGGCGCCGGGCTCCCTCCGCCCACCCGGAGGCGGCTGCGGCGCGGCGAGCCCCGAGCGAGTGCGCTGCGAGGCGGGCGGCGGGGAGGCGGGCGCGAAGCGGGCGCGAGGGTGGCCGCGCGAGGGAGCCGCCGCCCCTGCCCGCCCGGATCCCTGCGGGGCGCATGGGGCGCTGCGAGCCGGGAGCGCACGCGGGCCCCGGGCCCCGCTTCCTGCTGCGGTGAGCAGCCGCGCCGGGAAGCCCCGAGCCCCCGAGCCGCCGCGAGGATGACCATGGCCGGGGGCAGGCGGGGACTGGTGGCCCCGCAGAACACGTTTCTGGAGAACATCGTCCGGCGGTCCAATGGTAAGAGGTGCACTCGGGGTCCGGGGACCCCGCTTCTCACCGCGCCTTTAGCGCAAGCCGCCTCCCGCCGCTCGGCGCCCTGGATGCAGCGGAGCCCGGAGCTGCGCGGGGGGCCGCGGGCGCCGGGCAGCCCGGACGGAGGCTGGGAAAGGTGGGCGGGCGGGGCGGCGTCGGGTGAGTCCCCATCCCGGGAGGAGAGGTACCCCGGGGTGCCTTGTGGGCCTTTCTCCCGCCTTCTTGGTCCTCTCCAGGGAGCGTGGCCGCTGGTGAGCAAAGTACCTGGGAAAGTGATGGGGAGCTGGACGCCCCAGGAGTCCGGCAAAGGCTCTCGGGGCGCCGGCTGCTGCTCCCCGCGCCGCCGCCTCCCCACCGGGGCAGGCAGCCGTGCGGCCGAGCAGCTCCGGCCGCGTCCGCCTTCCATCTGGACAGGCAGGAAAGTCCGAGGTGTGGGGGCGCGGGGACTTGGGGAGGTGCAGCACCTACCTCTTCACCGAGCCACCCACTCACCCCCTGGCAGGTTAAGCGAAGGCCAGGAGGGGCGGGAAGTGGCGGGCACAGGTGCCGAGCTGGCTGAGTGGTCGCAGGTACGAATCTGCCTTAGATCCTCTCTCCCGAACACAGCAGTGTTTTATGCCCATACATGCTGCTCCCCTACAAACCCCCAAACTCCCCAAGCCTGTAGATCGCCATTGCCCAAGGAAGCAATGCTCCCCGCCCCTCTCCCTCCCGTGGCGTTTAGAGGGACAGTAGCAGGGAGGGTGGGGGGGGGTGAGAGTCCGAGAGCTGGGGCTGCAAAGGAAGCATTGCGAATGCCCCCAGGACTCAGGGCAGCGGAGCCCCCTGGCTAACGGGCTTGCAGAGCAAACGGGAGCAGGGCGGCTGGAAGGTGCAAAGGAGAGGCGACCAGCCCCGGATAAGGAGCCCTTTACCAGCTGCGGGACCTTCTCCTCTCAGAGACATGACGTTCATCAGAAGGACCCGAAGCGCTAACTCGGGAAATGGCTTTTAAAAACGTGTAAATATCTTGGCTTCAGAGCCTTAAGGAGCTTGTGTGAAATCCACGGGCTTGTCTTTGGATTTAGCTAGGGGATTTGGGGGAAGGGCATGAGAAGTGACTTACGCTACTAAGAAAGACTCTTTAATTCCAAAGTGATTTAAGTTTATCTTATAAAAAACGTCACTCAGGTAGCAAGTCATCACGTGTCCCGTACTTCTTGGGAATGAATGGCCACTTATTATGTGCCACTCACCAAGAAGATTATTGAAGAGTTTCTGGTCGGTGCCCTTTTCTTTGAAGGTCTTCCTGACAGCAAGCTAAGGTGGCTTTTAGAACAAGGTCACAGTCATTACCTGGGGATGCAAGGGGGTGCCAGTTGCTACAGGAACAGCCACAATGAACTCCTCCGCCATAAAAATGCTGGAGGTGTTCATAGGTTTTAAAACAAAGTCATTATTTAAGAGTTGAACGTGCCGTGGCTGCTATTGTTATTGGTCTGTGAGGGGGTATGGAGGCAGTCTTGCAGATTTGGGGACCCCCTTGCCAGAGACATCAATTTTCTCATAAGTATCAATGACAATTTCTTGCTGTCTTTGTGTGTGTGAGAGTGTAGAGACAGAGCCCTTTAAGTGAGAGGGGAAACCCTGTATCTGATGCATACCATGTTAGGTTTTTGAATGGAGAGAGCAGTAAGGAGTCTTGCATGTAATAGTCACAAGGTTCCTTGGGCTTGGTAGGAGGACCTTGAGAATCCTGGAGCTAATACCACAATAAAATAAAAAATGTCAAAAAAAGAATCCTGAAGCTGATACCACAATTAAAAACAATCCTGAAGCGGAGAAGGTAGAATATCTTCTAGTTGAGTTGATCTTAGGGCCGCTTCCCCTCCGTAGGGGTATGCTAGAACTTCAGTAGACTAACTAGCTGTGCATAGTAATAGTACAGGCACTTTAATGTCGGCACCACTTCCAAAAGCGTGACTTCAATTAACCAACCAACCAAACGGCATCCACAGCAAGAACAAAAACATGTTGGGAGAGGTGGGTGAACTTTTAGTATTATGTATTATTTCAGAGAAAAAGATTCTGATCTTGAAACGTGGAATTTAAATTTGCAGTGATCTCTTTCATAATATTTCTGGAACACAAATAGAAAAAAAGTGGACTCTTGGAAATATCACAATATCTACATGCATTGTATTATTTTATTGTGATGGAAAAGGTCTATTTATAAATATTGATTGTCTTCTAAAATCCACCAGCCTTGTTTTAGCATTACAGTCTTTTAAATAGCATTTTACCTTTAAATAGCACTACTTTTTGATCACTTTTTTTTAGGTATTTTATCCCAGGGGTTTTATGCAGCATTTTTGTTTCTCTTTTAAAGACCAGAAAACTGAGTCCCATGAATACTGAGTGACATTCAAGGTGGCAGGCATATAGAGCCTGAGGGGGATGTTCTTTAAGTTGAGAGGATAGCATTCATCTTAGTTGTAGCATCATTGTTGCTCAGATATTGTGACTTAGGCTGTGGCACTGTTTTCATCATCCTTAAAAACACTGTTCTCATTATATGCTAATGGATAACAGAACTGACTTTGTTTTGGGGCATTTGAATATTTGGTGTCTGGAATATATTAGAGCTGTAGGGTAAGACAGACCTTAGATCAGTCTGTCCTCCTTCCCCATCATTGTATAGATGAAAAAAC
>PVJC01046981.1:0-13096 GCA_004026665.1 Murina feae
AGTGGACTGACAATTTTGGGGGGTTAAGGGTGTTGGGGATGCGTGAAGAGACTGGACAATAATTGTACACCTATGGATGAGGACAATGGGGGGGGCAAGGTCAGAGGTTGGGGTGGGAATTGGGAGGAGGGGAGCTATGGGGGAAAAAAGAGGAACAACTGTAATAATCTGAACAATAAAAATAAATTAAAAAAATAAAAAATAAAAAATAAATAAATAAATAAAAAAAGTACAAAAAAAAAAAATAAATAAAAAATAAAATAAAAAGAGTAATAGGGCAAACCTATTTACTTAATTATGTGCCCAAAACTTATTAAGCACGTTATACACTATCTCACTTGGCACTATTATTAGTCCCACTTTATAGAAACAGAAACAGAGAGGTTCAGTACGTTATCCAAGGTCACACACAGCGGAGGTGTTGTCCTTGTCGTCTGGGCTCCTAACCACTCCACAATCATTTCGCTGTTGTTCTTACTCCTCATCCGAGGATATTTCTTCCATTGATTTTTAAAGAGTGGAAGGAAGGGATGGAGAGACAG
Organism: Murina feae; assembly: GCA_004026665.1. Taxonomy (NCBI): domain Eukaryota; kingdom Metazoa; phylum Chordata; class Mammalia; order Chiroptera; family Vespertilionidae; genus Murina; species Murina feae. The sequence goes on from PVJC01046981.1 coordinate 543, forward strand.
AGAGAGAGAAAGAGAGAGCAACATTGATGTGAGAGAGACACATCGATTGGTTGCCTCCCGCACATGCCAGGGCCAGGGCCAGGGATGATCCTGCAACCTCACTATGTGCCCTTAACCGGGTATCAAACCCAAGCACCAATGCTCTAACCATTGAGAACACCAGCCAGGGCCCACTCCACTATCTTGCCTCCACATCCCCACACCAAAATATCCAAATATGGCCCACAGGGACCAGAGCATCTTGTGAAAAATGCCAGTCTCCAAGTCTCAGGCCCACTAAGCCAGCATCACTGGGGCTGGCACCAGGAATCTTACTTTTAACACACCCCACTTCAGGCCAACACTCTATCCACTGAGCCAAAGTGGCGAGGGCTCCCAGTGATTTAGATACACTATAGACCTCTGCCCTAGAAATGGATTTCCTCTGACCTCCAGATCTAGAGTAGAAACCCTTCTTTGCTTCCTTCCCGACCCTTACTCCCATCTGTAATTACTATAGTTTACTAGGGGCCCGGTGCACAAAAATTTGTGCACTGGGGGGGGGGAGTCCCTCAGCCCGGCCTGTGCCCTCTCCCAGTCTGGGACCCCTCTGGGGATGTCCACCTGCTGGTGTGCCTGGCCAGCCTGGGTGAGGGGCCAATGTCTGTTTGCAAGCTGGCCAAGCTCCCCAGTGGAGACCCTCACCCCAGGGGGTGTAGCAAGCCTGGGTGAGGTGCTGAGGGCAGTTTTCAGGCTGCCACAGCTCCCTCTGACCCTACGGGCCACCCGCCTGGGAAGCCGAGGCTGGAGTAGCGCTTGCCACCCCATGGCCTCCTGGGCAGGGGCCGCGGGGGTCCGGCCGCCTTGTCCCCATGCCCCAGAAGGCTCCCGCCCGGGAAGCCCAGGCTGGGATGGCGCTGGCCACCCACGGCCTCCCAGGAGGGGGCCGTGGGGTCCAGCCGCCTGGTCCCCGCACTCTCCCCCTCCCAGGCTCCTGCCTGGGAAGGCATCCGCAGGCCCAAGGTGCTGGATGCCTTCCCAGGCAGGAGGCTCCCAAGATGGCGGAGGCCACAGCCCCAGAGAAGCTGCACACCAGGGCTGCGGCCTCCGCCATCTTGGCTGGGCTAATTTGCATACAGCAGCTCTGATTGGCTGGTGGGCGTGGTTTACCCTCGTCCCGGAGAAACCATTAATTTTAATATTTCGTTTTTATTAGTTAAGATAATTATGTCTCCCCTTTTCCAGTGTATTTTTCCTAGGACTTATCACCAATCAACATAACAGATATTTTTCTTATTACCTTGTTTCTGTGTCCCCCACTAAAATGTCACAGTCAGCCCTAGCTGTTTGGTTCAGAGGATAGAGCATCGGCCTGCGGTCTGAAGGGTCCCAGTTTCGATTCCAGTCAAGGGCACATGCCCGGGTTGAGGGCTCAATCCCCAGTGTGGGGTGTGCAGGAGGCAGCCAGTCAATGATTCTTTCCCATCATTTATGTTTCTATTTCTCTCTCCCTTTCTCTCTGAAATCAATAACAACATATTTTAAAAATAAAAATAATAAAAATTCTATAAAATAAAAGAGTAATATGCAAATCGACCGAATGGCAGAATGACCGTTCAGCAGAGGGCGGGGCTGGTGAGCAGGTGGCGCCAGGCCAGCCAAGACGCATGCCAGCAGGCAGAGGGAGGGAATGGCGATGGGGTGGGGGAACAGTGGAGACCAGTGGTGGGGCAATTTGGAGCAGGGCTGCCTGGCACCATCCCCTAATTGGCCCGCTTGGGTCGCCTCCCACAGAGGGAGGCCACCGGCAACTGCAGTTCGGTCATTCGGGGTGGGGCTGGCTGCTCACTGTCCCCAGATAGGCCTGCTGGGTTCACCTCCAGCAGAGGGAGGTCACCGGTAGGGATGGAGCAAGGGGGGGTGGGGCCAGCCACTCATGGCCTGCGCCATCCCCTGATCAGCTACTGGTCACCTCCTGCAGAGGGAGGCCAGACTGTGGCTTAGGCCCATGAGAAGTAAGCCTAAGCCATCAGTTGGACATCCCCTGAGGGCTCCTGGACTGCGAGAGGGCGCAGGCTGGGCTGAGGGACCTGCCAAGTGCACGAATTTTCATGCACTGGGCCGCTAGTAAATAATATAAAAAGTCACAGCCAGCACATGGGACATTTCCAAGCACTCTGGAAGTCTGGGTTGAACACGGATGAGGACCTATTCTCTGGGTTTTTAACATTCATTTATTGCCATAGCCAGTTTGCTCAGTGGTTAGAGCATTTGGCCCACAGACTGAAGGGTTGCGAGTTCAATTCAGGTCAAGGGCACATACCTCTGTTGCAGGCTCAATCCTCCGCCCAGTCTGGGCAAGTGCAAAAGGTAACTGATCAATGTGTCTCTCTCACATTGATGTTTCTCTCTCTGTGTCTCTAACCCTCCCTTTCACTCTCTAAAATCAATGGTAAAATATCCTCAGGTGAGGATTAGCCAAGACTAAAAAATAAATAAAATCCACTTATTGTTTCTTCCCACTAAAGTGTAAGCCCCATAACAGCACAAATTCTTAGTGCCATGTTCATGGCTGTGTCCCCAACACCAGCCATGGTGCCTGGCACATAGTAGGCACTCTCTCAAGCGTTGTGGATTGGATACATAATTGTCCTGAGGCTAAGAGGCAGAGTAGGATCCTACTCCACCTCCAAGAACAAGCCAATAGGTAGTTTGTGCTCCCTTCCTGTTTCCCATTGTCTCCCCAGGTCCATTCTCCACAGCAGCAGCACCCCAAGGACTCCTGTGAAAATCTGTCAGATCACTCCTCTGCTCTACTCATAAGCCTCCAGGGCCTTTCTGTCTTACTCAGCATAAAAACACAAAGTGTAATCATGGACTACAGGGCCATATATAAGCTTTCCCCCTTATCCTCGCATCCCAACATCTTTCCTCCTGATCAACTGCTCTAGCCACACTGACCTCACACCAACCTCAGGGCCTCTACACTGAGGTTCCTCGACCTGGAACCTCCCTCCCTCAGATATTACCACCTTAGCAGCCTTCCCTGACCATCCTATCTAAAACAGTCTCAGTCACTTCCTCCTCTGTGCCTCTCAAGCCCCCTAACCTTATCTTTATGCTTCTTCATAGCAATTATCATCACCACACATCTATCTATATATATAAAAGCCTAATATGCAAAGTGTCCCCTCGGGAATTCGACCAGCTGGGAATTTGATCACTCACTATGACATGCACTGACCACCAGAGGGCGGTATGTAACAAAGAAAGGCTCCCAGCCAGCAGCCAGCAGCCGCTAGAGACCCTACCCATGCCCGAATTTCATGCACTGGGCCTCTAATATTATGTATTTGTCATTTATTGTCCGTCTCCCCCAGTAGAATGTGAGCTACCTAATGTCAGAGGCCACACCACTGGTGAATCCCCACACTTAGAACAGGGCTTGGCACATAGGTATTCCATAAATATTTGCTAAGTAAACGAATGACTGCAAGAGACAATATCAGAAATTGGTAGCATACGTTTCCTCCTTTAAGAATGCTGGGCAGCCTCTAAATCATTTTGCAAAACTGAAGGTTAAAGGGGTAAAAAGGTTTCAAAGCAAATACATTTTCCCCTGTTTCTTTGTACAGCAGTCCTTGCTCATTGAGGTATTAAATACTTCCCCGGAGAAGTTAAGAATTCTTCTAAAGTATTCAATAGTACTTACAGTATTTAGTATTTTACTTCTTGCTGTAGACATGAAAGCCCCCTCCTTCTTTTAAACATTTTAAATACTTTAAAACATTGTCCCAAACCATATAAAACAATGGATGATGAGAAAATTATCCAAAATTGTGTCAGCTGATGTAGAAAAATTAACAGTAAGCTTCGAAGCCTTGTTTCAAAATGCAGTGTATTGCATGAAAGGAATTTACTGCAAATGTTTAAATGAACAAGCCACAGATTGTGTTCCTAACACACTGAAATGAAAAGGGATTCTTGTAGGGCTCCGCTATAGGGTTAAGCCTGGGACTGACCTGTTGGCAAAGCCACAAACAAGTCCCAGCTTAGAGGGCAGAGTCCTCTTAGCATATTTAGGTTTGACCTTATGATGCTCCCTATATCTTATCTGGTAGCTAATGGGCTGTGGGAGATGCAGCAAGTGCTGCCAAAACAAGTGAAACTCACAAGAACCCTGTAACTATGGTGACCACTACCTTGTTTACCTCTGGCTGTAAAGTAAAGGCTCAGCTTGCTGTCTGGATCTCTCTGTGGCCTCAGCCAGGCACAGGAAGATCCACCTAGACCCAGCTTATTCTCGTTGTCTCATTTCTTCATCTTTCGCCGCCCTCCCTCAGGCTTTCGAACCCTTGGCTGAGCGGCTCGGCACAGATTCTGATGGCTTCCCACAAGTGCTCGGTGCATGTTTGTTATGGCCATCCCCATGCCCCTGCCCTGGGCCCCAGCACCTTGGGAAGATGCTCCAAATACCCTCATTAGCCGGAGCTTGGTCTTCCCAGAGTCCAACCTCCCTCTGCACATGTCTTGTGGATTCTTCGGCTGGCAGGTCATCAACGTGGTCAACTTGGAATACCCTAGGGCATGGTACAGGGCAGACAGAGTTGGAGGTATAAGCAGGCCTGGGTCAGGCCCCAAGGAATGCACCATCCATGAAAGATGGTCCAAGCCCCAGCCCTAGCCCTTAACAACTTTATAATGTGTGACAGTGAGACAAAGGATGAAATTCATATCCCTCAGTAAGCTCCCAAGTCCCACTCGGGGCCTTGATATAAGGGATGGAGAAGCCCGGGGAACTTCCATATACCCAGTGACTGTGGGTACGAACAAAGAGGGGAGAGAGGAACAGGAAACAGCCATGTGTCCCCAATCTCTCCCACCAACCTGGCCAATAGCAAGCTCACACAGGGTAAGGGTCAACAGCAAGAACTAATGAGCCAGACAGCCTGGGTTTGAATCCCGGCTCTGCCTTACATCAGCTGTGTGACCTTGGGCATGAATCAGGATCTCTCTATCCCTCAGTTGCCCCATCTGCAAAATAGAAATAATCATCGTGCCTACCTGGTAGGGTTGTCATGGAAATTAAATAAGTTACTGTAAGTTAAAGTGTTTGAAACAGCACCTACCATGCACTGAGTGCTGAATACACATTAGCAGCTGTCACAGTTATAATGACCTGAGAACTGGAGTCAGGACCACACCATCAGCACAGAAGCTACACAAAACTCCAACTGACTGTCCCTGAAATGCCTATAGAAGCTGTGTGGTCCTGGCAGAAAAGGAATATAGGAAAATAGTTCTGATCAAACTAAGACATGTGCAGGGCAGGTCCTTACAGTTGCTGCATCCTCTCGGCATGTGCTGCACGCCGGGCATGAGACAGCCCCTACCCGGAATGCTGCAGCCCCTACCAGACCCCTGCCTACGTGCAACACAGTTCACTTCAGAAAAATACTCCTTCAGCCCTGGGAAAGCTTACTATTAAGTATCGAGCCCTAACCGGTTTGGCTCAGTGGATGGAGCGTCGGCCTGCGGACTGAAAGGTCCCAGGTTCGATTCCGGTCAAGGGCATGTACCTTGGTTGTGGGCACATTCCCAGTAGGGGGTGTGCAGGAGGCAGCTGATCAATGTTTCTCATTGATGTTTCTAACTCTCTATCCCTCTCCTTTACTCTCTGTAAAAAAATTAATGAAATATATATATTTTTAAAAAGTATCGAAGTGATGAAGTTAAAGTAATCTTGTGTGAACCTTAGGAGTTATCTGTACAGTATTCCCACACACACACCACCACCCCCCACCATCCACAGTTTAACTTTCTGTAGTTTCAGTTACTCACAGTCAACAAGGGTCCAAAGATATATAATAGCAAATTCCAGAAATAAACAACTCGTAAGTGTTACAGTGTCCACGGTTCTGAGAAGCGTGATGAAATCTCATGCCATCCAGACCATCCCGCCCAGGGCATGAAGCATCCTTCTGTCCAGCATCTCCCCACTGTACATGCCCCCTGCCGGTTAGTCGCTTGGCAGCCATCTGGGCTACCAGGCCCACTGTGAGGGCATCATGGTGCTGTGTTCACGTCATCCTCACGTTAACAGTGGCCCCGGAGCACTAGAAGGGATGCTGCCGACCCAGGTGTGCCACAGAGAAGCCACGTAGTGCTTCCTTCAGGTGAAAATGCTCAACAAGGAAAGAAATCGTACGCGATGGCTGCTAAGGTCTATGATAGCAGCGAATCTCTTGTCCATGAAATTAGTCGAAATGGAAAAGGCATTAAATCGGGGGTGGAAGACATGACATCATCGTGGCTCAAGATCCTCCTTCTGACATGTCATCAGGTCAGCAGTAGCCTGATGCTGCCTCCCAAAGCTGCCTTCATTCACCTCGCTCCACCTCATCATGTAGCCATTGTATCAGCTCACGTTATCGCAAGAAGAAGGGTCAGTATTTTGAGAGACATCACGTTCACGTAACTTTTAATACAGTATATTGTTTGATCTACTTTTTTTTCTTTTTTACATAGCAGAGTCATTCTCTGCGTTCTTCGGGAAAATCACCCAACCCCGTTTTCAGGGGCTAATCCTTGGCTAAGTACGGACCAGCTGAACGTATGCATTTAGGATTAGACATTATCTAATCTTGAGGCAAATCATGAACCAAAGGTCATAATTACAGGGAATGATATTCTGGTGTCAGTAAAATAAAGATCCTTCTGATCACAGGGCTGTCTATTCCCAGAATGGGCTACACACTTGAGGTCAGGCACTACTGGGTGCCAGGCTCCCATCCCTGCAGCAGTTCCCATACAGGTCTGGTGTCCACCTGTCAGGGATGGGGAGGACAGCAGTCACCTTGACCTCTGACTCTGCTTCCAACTCCTCCAGATTTTAGGGGGCTCTTTTTTTTTTTTTTTTTTTTTTTTTTTTTTTTTTTTTTTTTTTTTTTTTTTTTTTTTTTTTTTTTTGCATTTTCTTACAAACTTTTTGCTATGCATTGACATAGTAAATATAACATAAGTAAGTAAATATGGGGTTAAAAACCAATTAGGCCCACCCAGCCAGCTTGGCTAAGTGGTTGGGTATCAACCTATGAACCAAGAGGTCATGGTTCGATTCCCGGTCAGGGTAGATGCCCAGGTTGTGGGCTCAATCCCCAATGTACGGCATGCAAGAGGCAGTGGGTCATGATTCTGTCTCATCATTGATGTTTCCATCTCTCTCTCTCCCTCTCCCTTTCCCTCTGAATAAAAATAAAAAATATATACAAATATATATTAAAAAATAATAATTAGGCTCTTTCCATTAATGGTAGCAGCCCTGATTTATCTTTTCTTTTTAATTAAACTTTTTTTTAAATCCTCACTCAAGGATATTTTTCCATTGATTTTTAGAGAGAGTGGAAGAGAGAGGGAAAAACAGAGAGAAATGTTGAAGTGAGAGAAACACACTGATTGGTTGTCTCCTGCATGCACCCTGACCAGAGACTGGCAGGGGAGAAGCCTTTAACCGAGGTATGTGCCCTTGACTGGAATCGAGCCTGGGGCCCTTTGGTCCGCAGTCTGACGCTCTATCCACTAAGCATAACCAGCCAGAGCTTAATTAAACTTTTTATTTTGAGATAAGTTCCGGTTACATGCAGTTTATTTTTTTTTAATATATTTTATTGATGTTTTACAAAGAGGAAGGGAGAGGGACAGAAAGTTAGAAACATCTATGTGAAAGAAACATTGATCAGCTGCCTCCTGCACACCTCCCACTGGAGATGTGCCCGCAACCAAGGCACATTCCCTTGACAGGAATCGAACCTGGGATCTCTCAGTCCAAAGGCCGATGCTCTATCCACTGAGCCAAACCGGTTAGGGCCTGTTACGTGCAATTTAAAGAATACAGAGAAATCCCTATGTACTCTTAACTCAGTTTCTCACAATGGTAGCATCTTACAAAACTAAGTACAATATCACAACCAGGATATTAACATTAAGAAGGGTAAGATTAAACAGGAAAAAGGGGGGGGGGGGCAAGACAGCCCAGGCAGCATGGCACAGTGGTTGAGGGGCGACCTGTGAACCAAGTGGTCACGGTTCAGTTTCCAGTCAGGGCACACGCGCAGGTTGTGGACTCCATCCCCAGTGTGGGGTATGTAGCAGGCAGCCAATCAATGATTCCCTCTCATCATTGATGTTTTTATCTCCCTCTTCCTTCCTCTCTGAAATCAGTAAAAACTTTTTTTAAAGGCAAGATAAAGAATAGTTCCCTAACCACAGGATCACTCATGCTGCCTTTCACAACCACACCCACTTCCCTCACCTTACTTTCCTCTTCCCACCTGTCCCTAACTGCTGGCAACCACTAATTTGTTCTGCATTTCCATCATTTTGCCATTCCAGAACGTCATATAAATGGAATTATATGGTATGTATCTGGAATTAGCTTTTTTTTTCTCAGCAAAATTTTCTGGAGATTCTGCCAAATCACTGAATGTATCAATAGTTCTTTCCTTTTCATTGCTGACTGGTATTCTCTGGTTGTGGATGGACCATAGATTTTCATCCTCTTAACAAAGTCTCTCACAGAACAAAAGGATGTGTTTTTTATAAAGCCAAATTTATCAATTATTTCATTTTTCTTTTATAGATCAAGCTGTCTGTATAAAGGTTAGAAACTCTTGTCTCAAAGATTTTTCTCCTATGATTTTTTTTTAAAGCTTTACACTTTTACATTTAATTTTTATTTCTCCACATTTTTTAAAATATATTTTATTGATTTTTTACAGAGAGGAAGGGAGAGGGTCAGAGAGTCAGAAACATTGATGAGAGAGAAACATCGATCAGCTGCCTCCTGCACACCCCCTAATGGGGTACATGCCCTTGACCGGAATCGAACATGGAACCTCTCAGTCCGCAGGCCAATGCTCTATCCACTGAGCCAAACCGGTCAGGGCTATTTCTCCACATTTTGAGTTAATTTTTGTGTGAGTTGAGAGACTTAAATTGAGGTTCTTTTTTTTTGTCTATGGATGTCCAATAGCTCCAGCACCATTTGTGGAAAAGGCTTTCTTTCCTCCAATGAATTCCTTTTGCATCTTTGTCAAAAATCAGTTGGGTCCTGGCCAATGTGGCTCAATGGTTGGAGTGTCTGCCCATGCTTTGAAAGGTCAAGGGTTCCTGGCCAAGGGCAATACCAAGGTTGCAGGTTCAATCCCTGATTCTGGTCAAGGCTCATGTAGGAAGCAACAATTGATGTGTCTCTCTCACATCAATGTTTCTCAATCTCCCTTTCTCTCTCTCCCTCTCTCTCTCTCTCTCTCCTACTTGCTCCCTCCTTTCCACTCTAAAAATCAATGAAAAAAATATCCTCGGGTAAGGATTAACAAAACAAACAAAAAAATCAGTTGGGCATATTTGTGTGCCTCTATTTCTGGTTTCTCTACCCTGTTCCATTGACCTATATATCTCTCTGCCAATAATATGCTGTCTTTATTATTGTAACTATATAGTTGGCCTTAAAATCACGTAAACTGATTCTTCCCATGCTGTTCTTTCAAAATTGTTTTATCTATTCTAGGGCCTTGCTTTCCTATGTAAATTTTAAAATAAACCTGTCTTTGTCTACAAAACTTTGCTGGAATTTTGATAGGAACTGTATTAAACATATATATCAATTTGGGGAAAATTGACATCTTTGCTATGTTGAGTCTTCCAATCCATGAACATGGTATGTATATTCACTTAGTTCTTTGATATCTTTCACCAGCATTATGTAATTTTCAGCATACAGACCCTATATGCTTTGTTAATTTTATACCTAAATATTGTTTTCTCTTTTTTTCCTTTTTTTAAAATTGATTTCAGAGAGGGAGAGATAGAAACATCAATGATGAGAGAGGATCATTGATCAGCTGCCTTCTGCATGCCCCACTCTAGGGATTGAGCTCAAGACCCTGGGCATGTGGCCTGACCGGGAATCAAAATGTGACCTCCTGGCTCACAGGTCAATGCTCAACCACTGAGCTATGCCTATGCTGGCCAGGCCAATCACTTTCTTTAGAGCAATTATAAATGTATTGTTTTAAGTTTGGTTTCCACATATTCATTGTTGCGCCAGTTGTGTACGCTCACCACCCTAATAGCCCACCTTCTTCTTTCCAGTTTTCAGAGTCCTTCCGTTTGTGTGTTATATCCAACATATTTTAGTTGTAAAAGGGAAGGACAGAAAGGAACAGGGCTACTCCATCTTGGTAGAGATGATTCATTTCTTCTGAACACAAAACTGTCCTCAAGGACACTACTTTGCTCAGAACATGTTACCAACCTAAGCTTCAGTTTCCTCATCTGTAAAATGGTGATAACATCATCTCCTGTCATCGTAAGAAGTGAACTAGATAATGATCTCCTATCTCACGTGTACAGTGTTGTGTAGTTACGTTTAAGACTGGAACCATGAGTTCTTTGTGACTAGAAACCCAATCTGTCTCCTTCACTATGAGTCAACAACACTCAGAACAAGGCCAGGCACATGAGGGCTCTGAAAAGCTGCTGCTGAATGAATATATGAATGAATGAATGAATGAATGAATGAATGAATGAATGAAGAAATGAACGAGGCCTCTACTACAGAGCCTGACACAAAATATCCTCAGCAAATGGTAGCTATTTTTAGCATTATTTATACAGTTGCATAGGATAGGAATCTTTGTGCCCCATTTCCACAGGGAAGGAAACTGAGGTTGTGACAGGTAACTTAGATGGAATTGCCAGCAAGAAGGGAAACTGGAACACCAACTTAGGTCTACATTTCTCCAGTGCCCACACTCTCTCCAGCTATATACGTATGTTTAAGATTGTGGGTCCTGCCCTGGCCGGTTTGGCACAGTGGATAGAGTGTCAGATTCCAGACCGAAGGGTACCGGGTTCGATTCCGGTCAAGGGCACATACCTCGGTTGCAGGCTCCTCCCCAGCCTAAGCCCTGGTCAGGGCACATGCAGGACGCAACCAATCAATGTGTTTCTCTCACATCGATGTTTCTCTCTGTCTTTCCTTCTCCCTTCCACTCTCCCTAAAAAATCAATGGAAAAATATCCTCAGGTGAGGATTAACAAAAACAAAAAAAGAAAAAACGACTGTGGGTCCTAAAGCCAAATTGTCAAATGTCACAGCCTGGCTATGCTCCTCCTGAGTGACCTTGGGAGTTACACCTGTCTGTGCCTCGTCTGTAAGAGGAGGTGATAACAACAGCACCCTCCTCACAGGTTTGTTTGGAAGATTAAGTGAGGTGATACTTGTAAGGTGCTGAGAACAGTATCTGGCATATAATAAGTGCTTGCCATGTTAATTACTCTTGTTCTGGTTGTGGTTGTGTCTGTTATATACCTCACTGACTTCTCAGTGAAGGAAAAGGGCAAGAGTTTCATTACAGCTGCTGTCTGAATAGAGCCTAGGGCTCTCGACAAAAATTCTATCACCACCACCAGGCCTTAAGCTCATCACTTTACATCAATGACTCTCAAAAGGGGTGTTTTAGGTACTTTGGCAGAGTTTTCACAAATATTGGGGGGCCCAACTGGCACCTGTGGGTGGGAGCCAGGGATGCCAGACATCCCCAGAAGAGGACAGCCCCACAGAACACAGAATTCTCCTATGTTCTACCTGACTTTCCAAAGTCCTATCAGATATTGATGTAGGTGAAAACGCTATTTAGAATGGTCTGATCCCAGAACCTGACTGTGGGTCACATATAAACACAAAGGGTATTTTGCACCCAGGCCGGTTTGGCTCCGTGGATAGAGTCGTGGCTGTAGACTGAGGGTCCCTGATTCAATTCCAGTCAAAGGCACATACCTCAGGTGCAGGCTCGATCCCCAACCCCAATCTGAGCACATGCTGGAGGCAACCAATCGATGTGTCTCTTCACATCGATATTTGTCTGTCTCTCCCCCTCCCTTCCACTCTCTCTAAAAATCAATGGAAAATATCCTCAAGTGAGGATTGACAAAAAAAAGAGAGAGAGAGAGAGAGAGAGAGAGAGAGAGAGAGAGAGAGAGAGAATATTTTGCAGAGGTTTCCGCTAATACTGACTTTTCCAAGGAAGCAGCTACAATCAAGAGAAAGATCATGTTTTGTTTTGTTTGGAATTTACCAAAAAACGGGTACCACTTTGTAAATCGTGGCAGCAATGAAAAATCCCCCTGGTATCAGAGTCTCAGGATTCTACCACATGTCAGTCTGCCTTTGCAACTGTTATCTTCACCAGGATTCTCTACATCAAGCATGTCAAACTCGCACATGGGCCACATGCAGCCCACAATGAATACTTTTGCAGCCCAGACAACATAACGGTATGTAAGAAACATTTTCATAAAAATTTCGTTACTTAATTTTTACAATATCCTGTGACACATAACTAATAATGAACTATATTGTTCGCTAATGACTGATTACTGAAATTGTGTGGCATTCATTTCTCTTACGCACCTTACACGAAGGCACACCATTTCTCTCCACTAATACTAGCAGCGAATATTTTAGCAGCTGAATGTCACGTCATTAGTCTTGGACTAATCTGTTTGGTGTG
>PVJC01046982.1:0-13096 GCA_004026665.1 Murina feae
CTTGTTCTTAACCACATTGGCAAGAAATGATTCACATCATGTCCCCTTAAATTCCAAAGGAGATAATTAGTCATATGACTACCAAGAATAACGAGGAAGCTGGGAAATGAAGTCTCTAGCTATAAAGCTACTTCCTAGCAACAATTCCACATAACAGAAGAGAATCACACCAATTTGGTAGTAAAAGCTAGTTATCTCTGCCATGACAAGTGATTTTACAATCCCCACTGTATCAGGAAGCAGAATGCTGAGGAGGTGTAGTCCCTAGAAGGATTATCCTCCCATGGTCCATTACAGATATGACATGAAAGAACAATGAATGAGAAATTCTCCAAGAATAGAACATGTGGCAGCCAGATGGGTTGATCAAAGAACTTTTTCCTCTCTCATGGTGGGAAGCTCTTGCTATTCCTGTCCAGCTAGATATGATATATGCTATGAATTGGAGACCACTGTGAGTTTGCCATTAGTCATTTTTCCAAATATGAGTTTTCATTGTAGTTGTTCTTTTCTTTTCTGTCATTATATTTTAAGTATTTTATAGCTAATTTTATCATGCAGTCTTAGGTTACTACAATATGAAGAACTATATTGCTGTACGATAAAGAAACATTTATTACCCTACTATCCTGGATTTGGCGTTATCGCAGTAATTAGATGAAACTTTGGATCATCTCACTCCAGGGAGGAAGTAAGTACAAAATATTTTTGCATCGAGTGGGTATAGATATTTTTATAGGCATATGTAGAGCCCTGATTGAGTGGCTAGGTTGATTAGAGTATTGTCCCATGCATCAATAGGTTGTGGGCTTGATTCCCAGTCAGGGCATCTATGGGAGGCAACCCGTTGATGTTTTCTTTCACATGGATGTTCCTTTTTATCTTCCCCTCCACTCCCCTCCCCTCTTTTCTTCTCTTTCTCTCTCCCTTCTCTTTTTAAAGTCAATAAACATGTCCTCCAGTAAGCATTTTTTTAAGGCATATGTAGAGGAAGTATGTTAGGGGATATCAACAGAAGAACAGGAATGTGCGGAATGTCTGCTGTTTCCATTACCCAGGACATATCCACCATTCCTCTGACAATCATACTCCTATCCTCTCAAGTGGAAACATCTTCTTGTGCTATTCACGTGTTACTGATGGTCTCAAGTCCTGGGATGGGCTTGTGAACCAGTCTAGGCCAACCTGAGCATTTCATTCTCTTGGAAACAGTGATTTAGAAAAGGGCACTTGACCTTTGCTAGTAGTGAGGACAGTATGAGCTTAGAGCTGCTGGTTGCCCATTTGTGGAGCTTGAGAACAAAGCCAACAGCAGAAGAAAGAGTTAACATATCAGGGAGAATCTGAATCTTGATGACATAATTTGAACCCTTTGGCAAGCCGTATCTAACAAAACTATCTTGAGATGGAATGAGTCAACAATGACATATGAGCATCCAAGCTTTGGTGGCAGGGAAAGCAGTAGTATCAGCAAGAAAGAAAGGAGATGATTTTGGAGACACTAAGATTGGTTTTGGACTTGTTGATATCGAGGAGATGGCATCCAATTAGAAATATTGACTATGTACTTGAAGATGTGACTATGCAACTTGGGACAAAGGTGACATTAAAGACAAGGCTCTGCACAAAAGAAGCATGAAGCAGCAGTTGTAAATGAGTACCAGAGGGTGAGAGAAAAGCAGAAAGTAACAATTAATGTTATAGACCAGGAGAAAAAGTGGCATCCGAAGTGGAGTAGATCTAGTGCTTGGTGGAGACATAGAAAGAGAGCTGTTAGTGCATAAAAAGCTTAGAGAAAACCTTCAAGTGATGTGAAAAGCAATACTAAGCCCATACATACCATGGTCTATATGGCATTGGATGGATCGGCCCATCTCCAACTGTGCTTCCTGTGCATTGCACAGCATCTGCATTGGCCTCCCTGCTTTCTACTAATTCAAACTCCTCACTCTTTGGCCTCAGAGCCTTTGCTTTCTCTTGTCTCTGCCTGGAAAGTTCTTCCCCCAGACATTTGTTGGTCTTTCTCAGACAACTGTTTAAACCTAACTTTATCAGAGGCCTCTCTAGATCAACTTGCTTAAAATACAAAATGACACACTGCTCCCAACTGCATCCTTATCTGTCCATCTTACTCTGCTTTGTCTGCGTAGCACTTATCACTACACAACATTCTATTGTAGATTCATCTATTTGTAAATGCGCTGTCTCCCCCACTGGAGAACCTGTGCGGAGATTCCCAGGGGCACAAGGACTTGTATTATTTATGGATGTATCCATGGTAAGTACAACAGAGACTGGCACATAGAAAGCTCTTGTTTGATGATGAATGAACGAGTGAAATGCAGTAAATGAGAAAAAAATTACAAGAGGGCTGAGTTAGTCACTTAAATTCCTAGAGCATTCCTATCATTTCAGCCAAAAAAAAAAACAACAAAAAAAAACAAAAAACGCTGCATAAGGTTCCCACTTCTGTTCCATGTCCCAAGATAAAGGGAATTTAGGAATTTTGGAAAGTTGGCTACTGCTAACGCAAGGCCTTGGATGATTCTGGTAAGAGTGCTGTTTTCTCCTGAGCTAACCCACTTAGAAGGCATCTCCAAACCTGGATTTGACATGGTTTTGTGGGGTTTTGTGTGTGTGTGTGTGTTTTCCCCCTCCACCCAGCTCCAAGTAGAGCTCTGAGAGAAAAAGGAAGTGGTGGTGTTTGACAGGGCAAGAGTCTCAAGGTCTGGTCCATTCTTACTAAATGCTATTCTTGCTAAATGTTAAAACGTAGCGCAGTATTTGGCAGACCAGCTGCAAACAGAATGAGCTTAACAGGAACTCAACCCTATAAATATAGCCAATTTGCATAGAACAAATCAACGTGAAACTGACCAAATAGTGTATATAAGCATGACTAAGCCTCCCTTCCAAGAGGCAGAGCTTTGGATATGAATCCCTTGTCTCCTTCACTTGCTGCAAGTGAAGAAAACTACCTCGTGGCAACTGCTTCTCCTGAACAGAGCACACCGCGCTGCGAGCCCCCTGGGCTCAGTAACAGTGCGGGCTGCGAGACTCAAGGGCTCCCACGTGTTTCTCTTCCTGTGAATCAGCAAACAGGTGAATTTCGGAATGATGACCACTCGGCGGGGCCAGCGTCACCTGCCAGGCAGAAAAGGGCTCCAGGGGCAGTCTCCGCGGCCACCAGCTTTCCCCGCGGCCTGTGCAGAAACCAGCTCGCCAGCGAGTCAGGGGAGCGTGGTCTCTCACCGTTTCCCTCCCCGGGGCTACTCCCCGACCTCTCCGCTTCCCCCAGTCGCCTCTCCCAGCTGCAGGCTCAGCCGCGGATTTCCGCGGACCCTGGCGGCCGGGAGCCCAGAATCCAGTTACTTTTCCCGAGGGAGCGCGAAGGGGAGCGGGGACCGGGAAGCCCAGGGGCGCCGAGCCGGGGTGCGCCCCGCTGCCCCGGGACTACTTGTCCTTCCGCGCGCCCTGCGGCGGCGCCGCCGCGGTCCCCGCCGAGCGGAGGAGATGAGCCCAGGGCTTCCCCCGCGCGCCCCGCACATCCCCGAGTCCACGCCTCCCACGCGCGCCCGCCGCGCCGCGCACGCGCCTCCGCGCGGGGCCTGCTCTGGGTTGCGGCCCGGACCCTGCGTCCTGGTCCCTGCGTCCTGGCCCCTGCGTCCTGGCCCCTCGAGGCTGCGCCCTAAAGTGAAAGTGAAATGAGGACAGAGGGCCCCGGGTGGGCAGGGAGGGTGCCCGCGCCTTGCAGGTTCTACTCGCTGGGCCACCGGAGCGGAGCTGGGCTCCGGGGAGAGAGGAGGGCCCTTCCCGGGTCTGTGGGGGTCGGGGGAGGACTCCTTCGGGCTCCTTGGGTGCCTCTTGTTGGGGGATTGCAAACGGGTGCAGAGCCCTTGATGCATCCCTTCTCCATCTGGACCAAAAAAACCCCAACCCATGCCTATAAGCATAACCAATGGACACAAGACACTGGGGGGTAGGGGAGGCTGGGAGAAAGTAAAGGGGGGGGGGGAGGAAGAGACATATGTACCGAATTTTACGGTGTATAAGACGACTGGGTGTATAAGATGACCCCCAACTTTTGAGAAGATTTTCCTGGGTTAAAAAGTCTGGATGGAGACACTTGCGGTCTCCATCCGGCTCCATTGAAATGAATGGAGTGCAGCCATTTTTGAGCTCCCTCCACCGTATGCGGCAACGCAGATTTTCCAATCTGGCTCAGAAGTTTTAACACCCACTCCCGCCCTATAAGACGACACCTGGCGTATAAGATGACCCCTGACATTTGAGATTTTGCTGGGTTAAAAAGTTGTCTTATACGCAGGAAAATATGGTACTACTCTTTGTAATATTTTAAGCAATAAAACAAAATAATAATAAAAAACCAACCAACCACCCGCCCACCCAGACAGACACTCTCCCACAGACACCATCAAACTATGAGGATACAGGAGAAACCAAGATGGTAGCATAGGTAAACACCTGAAATTGCTGCCTCGCACAACCACTTCAAAAATACAACGAAAAGAAAAAACGGACACCCCCCAGAACCACAGGAAGGCTGGCTGAGTGGAAATCCTACAACCAGAAGGAAAGAGAAAAGCACACTGAGACTCAGAGGAGGTGCAGAAGTAACATGTAGAGGAGAGGGCTGGCAACTGAGGACGTGGTTGTCATTTTCAATCCGGAAGGAGGCACAAGCTCCCAATGGCTCTGAAATCTAGTTCCAGGCGAGTTTCTGGGGATCCAGACTCATACAGGGAGAAACTGGACTATTTGGCAGTGAGAGGAACTTCAGAGCGGCTTTCTCTCAGTGGTGCTTGCAGCAATTACCGCAGGACACTGAGACCCGGGGCTTCTTAGAGCAGGGCTGAGGATCAGCCATAGCTGTTTGCTCCACCCTGTTGATTCCCTGAGACCCTGCCCCACCCATGCTGTGAGCAGAGGCTTTTGCATATGAAAGGCCTGGCCCTTTGCAATCTACAAATACCTAACAAACTGCAGCTGGGTGAGAACTGACCCAGAATATCCAAAAGAAGGCCCAAGGCCCCACAGCAGCCTGCATTGCTTCACAGCTGGGCTTCATCTGAGCACCTCCAAACCCCAAACAAAGAAGAGGAATCTGCACATCTCTCCACAGCTCCTGCTGGGTAGCCTCAGGCAGAGGCTAAATTAGCACCTCCTTAGAGATCCAAGAGCCAGTGTACCCAGTGGTCAGAATGGGACCATCCAGATTACAACTCCTCAGATCCATAAGGGACACACTCAAGAGGAAGACTCAGTGAGCACCAAATCCCCACTGAAGCAAGTCTTGCCCCATAAGGGTGTCTCCAGCACAGAACTTCTCCCACCATAGACACAGCTGATTCTCACAGCCAAGTGGGCTGGAGGTCAATTCCTCCCAGTAATACCAACAACCATCAAGGCTTAACTACAAGACTGTGTACAAAGCCCCCAAAGGGGTGCACCAAGAGTGTCCACCTCAAGTAATTGGGGAGGCTGAGCCACTGGGCCCTATAGGACACCTAGCACAGAAAGCGACCCTATCAACACAGGGAAGCAGCCAAAATGCAGAGACAAAGAGACAGATCACAAATGACAGAAATGGAGGAAAGCAAACTACTGGTTATAGAGTTCAAAATCACGGTTTTAAGGTTTTTCAAGAATTTTCTAGAAACTGGTGATAAATTTCATGAGATCCTCAATAAATCTAGTGAGACTCTCAAGAATATGAAAAAGGACCAACTAGAAATTAAGCATACACTGACTGAAATAAAGAATAATATACAGAGATCCAACAGCAGACTAGAGGATCACAAGAATCAAGTCAAAGATTTGAAATATGAAGAAGCAAAAAGCACCCAAGTGGAAAAGCAAAAAGAAAAAAGATTCAAAAAAAAATGAAGATAGTGTAAGGAGCCCCTGGGACAACTTAAGTTGTCCAACATCAGAAGAAGAGAGAGAGCAAGATATTGAAAACATATTTGAAGAAATAATGACAGAAAACGTCCCCTACCTGGTGAAAGACATAGACTTACAAGTCCAGGAAGCGCAGAGGATCCCAAACAAAAGGAATCCAAGGAGGACCACACCAAGACACATCATAATTAAAGTGCCAAGGGCAAAAGACAAAGAGAGAATCTTAAAAGCAGCAAGAGAAAAACAGTTACCTACAAGGGAGCACCCATATGACTGTCAGCTGATTTCTCAACAGAAACTATGCAGGCCAGATGGGACTGGCAAGAAATATTCAAAGTGATGAATAGCAAGAACCTACAACCAAGATTATTTTACCCAGCACAGATATCATTCAGAATTGAAGGTCAGATAAAGAGCTTCACAGATAAGAAAAAGCTAAAGGAGTTCCAAACCAGTATTATATGCAATGCTGAAAGATATCCTTTAAGAAGAGGAAGAAGAAGAGAAAGGTAAAGATAAAAATTATGAACAACTAAGTGACAACAAATACTTATCTATCAACAAGTGAATCTAAAAATCAAGTGAATAAAAAATCTGATGAACAGAGTAAACTGGTGAATATAATAGAATCAGGGGCATAGAAATGGAGTGCACTGACAATTCTTGGGAGGGGGAAAGGGATGGGGGGTGGTGGGAAGAGACTGGACAAATATCGTACACCTATGGATGAGGACAGTGGGCATGTGGGTGTAAGGGAAGAGGGTGGAGTGGGAACCAGGTGGAGGGGAGCTATGGGGGGGGAGGGGAAGAGGAGCCACTGTAATAATCTGAACAATAAAGATCTAATTTAAAAACAAACAAACAAACTATGAGGCTACACCTGACCCCTGGCTGGAAGGAGAGAGTGCACTATAGGCCTTGTCTCCTTTGAAGGCATCCTCCTGAGGCTGTGCTGACCTGCACCCCTGGTGTCCTGACTGTGATTGACGTGCACGATGAGCAGGCCGGTGAGCGAGAACCAGGGCAATGGCCATCATAGCGATTGCACACAGGGACATCAGGACCAGGACCGCGAGCCCCAGGGACAAGTGCCATCCCAGCGCTGCCAGGGACGCCCTCTGGGGCAGTGGCCAACTCAGATCTTCTCTTTGTGCCTTCGTTTCTCCCGGGTAGGCAAAAAAAAACCCCATGCTTCCTGCTCCCTAAGTATGTTATAAAAATAAACGTAGGTAACCAAGGCAAAAACACGGAAGGTTTTGTTTTTTGGGGGGAAGAAGGTGGTGATTGAAAGGCACCCTCCCCACAGAAGACTCTGTAAAGGGAAGCCATTTGATATGGTCACATCAATGACAGTTAATTCATGTGCGTTGAAACGAGCTCTGTAGGTGCAGGGTGCTATGTGGCCTTCAGAGGACTCATCCCTTAGAAAAGCCACACTAATGCCCGCCTGCTCAGACCTTCTCCCCGGCCTGGGCCAGGCCCCATCCCCGTCTTGGTCATTTCCATTCTCTATTTTCTGCTCAAAGGCCACAGAGCACTGCTAGATATGGATCCACAATGGTGCTGCAGCTGGGGCTTTCCACTGGAGCCTAAGCTGTCGCTTTGGGGTTCAGACATGTCTGGGTACCAGATGCCTGTTCAGTGGAGGGACTGACAGGCTTCCTGAGACAGAGCAGATCCTCCACCAAGAAGGAGCCGAACACTGTGCTAGAATCAGGAACAGACTAAGCCTCCAGGAGGGAGAGGTCCTTTTGTGTTCAGTGTTGTGTCTCTTGGCCCTGAGTCCAGTAGGAGTGGAGAGGGGGGAAAAGATGGAAGGAAGCCATGGGTGAAAGCTGACACATCTGTTTCAGACGTTTCAAATCCTACATTTCACAGTCATGACACATGTTCTCACCTTCACTAGAAAAGATCAGGCTATCAGCAAAAGACCTGACTAGAGGTGGCTTTTGAAATATAAGAACCGTATTATATCATAAACTAAGAAGTTCGAAGGAAAGTGGTTCCAATATTACTTAATTAGATAACTCGAGGATGACATCGAGGACTCAAGTGGATCTATTCTGCCTGCTCTGCCACCCTCAGATCATGGTACCTCTCCTTCCATCTCCCTTCACGGCTGCATCATAGTTTCTGCATTTCCTGGCATCAAATGTAATCCAGGGCACCCAGCAAAGAAGAGGGAAGTTGTCTCCCACCCTCTCTGTCTCTGTCTGACTCCCTCACAACAAAGGCTAATCCTTTCTAGAGGCCTCTAGCAGAGTTCGATGGGGAAGAACTGTGTCACACTCACACATATCCTAAACTAATTACTTGTGGAAAGAATGATTTCAAACATAATCTACCCTTGGCGTTGGGGAGAGAAATCACCTTCCATGAGTACACTGAAGGGTATAATCCAAATATTGAATTTGGCCGGAAAAAAAAAAAAAATAAGGAAAGCTGGCTGCGGTGTAGCCCTCAACAGGTTCCTCTCCTCTACTTCAAAATGCTTCTGTATCTATTCTCCTTCATCACTTCTAACGTTTCTATCGTCCTCTGTGTTCTTTCTTTCCTATCTCAATGGAGAGATAATCCAGCTCCCTCTGGGGACCTAGCCCTCCATCTGTCTACCCACCTGGGACCTGGCTTGGCCCTGGCCGCTACCCCACAGTGTTCTCTAACCTAAACCCCATGCTGTTACCAGCGGGCTGTTCCACCCAGCACTCTATTAGTGAGAAACAGAGGAGATGGCAAGCCTCTCCTGTTGTCCCAGGAAAATCCAGGTTGAAAGTTGCAAGCAATGGCCAGATCCTATCCAGTGCGGCTGGATTAGGAGCAGGGATGGGGAGCTGAGGACCAAGGGCAAGCTTTATTCTTTCCTAACAGGGTTCTACACCCAGATCTGCTCTGCCTGCCTCAGCCGTGTGCAGTGCACGTGGCATCCTCAGCTACTTAGCTTCAGGCGGCTCCCATTTTGTCCTCCCCCTCCTCACTAGTACTGATCCCCTAGAGCTTGGGTCCCGCTGTATTTTTCTGAATGACAACCTGGATGAACTTTGATAATGGCTTAGCTTGAGCCTGAAACTTGGTCCGTTTCTTCTCATATTCATTCTTTTTTTTTTTTTTCATTTAACAGATATTAAATGTTGACTCTCTTCCAAATACTGCGCTATGTGCTAGGAGATATTGGGAAATAAGGCAGAGTCCTCTGCCTCCAATTAATTTAATTTACACTCTGGTGGGAGAACTTTGTCTCTTCACAAGGCTTGGCATGCAATTCCAGGTTATATTACAAGGACTAGTATGGAAACAAAACCTAAAAACCAAGCCCAGTCATTCGCTCTATGCAGCATAACCCATGGCTTAATCCTGCACACAAAACACTGCCATGATTAGTCTACAGTATTTTGATCTTTACACAGCTCATAATATATCACATCTTTTCACAGAGGCCATTGTTTCATACAATTACAGTTTCCAACAATATGAACACCATGTAGGGCAATGAACTTGTGGCACAGAACATTTTATTAATAACATGCCTTGTCAGCTCCAACAGGCTGAGCTATGGATGGATGAATACTGCAAAAATGAGCCTGTATCTGATACAAGTTTATGTATCATCACAGTTGTTACCATATCTCTGCTCACAGTCAGGGAGCTGCCACATCGTATTCAACAGAATGGTGTGTGGATACATTGTCAGGGGATACAAATATTTACTGTAACCTACCTTTCTTTGGCTATACTTGCCTGAGGATGTATAGTAAAATCAAATTTTGAAATTCCCCCTGGTTTATTATTCCCATTTCATTTTTAGTAGGTTCTCCAAAAAGTGCTACACTGTATTGAAATATAAAAATGCTTATATATTTTCTACCAATAGTATTTCTGATTCAAATGGTGTCATGGACCCTCGGTGTCTAATTTATCTTGACAGTGTCTGAAGTAGGAGTAAATCAGTTCAGACTGCAGGTCCTGAAATATGAGTCAGAGAAGGTGGAGGTAGCCAAAGTGAAATGAGAGCATTGAAATGAAATGTGAACTCCAGTCAATATGAATGAATTCCCTCAGCACCTTAGCCCAGGAAAGAACCGGTAAGGGTTTTAATCCTCGCCTGATTCATGACGAAGTGCATGACCCTGAGCAAGTCAGTTAATTAATCTCTGTGTCTTGGTGTCCCCATTTTACAACAGGGTTAATGAGACCTGTAGTGAAGCTGCACTTGGAGTTCAGAAGAAAAGAGAATTACACTCCTTCTGAAATGTAGCTGAATAATTATCAATCAATTATCAACAGGAATTTATTGAGCTTTGCACCCACCTGTCATTATATGATAAAGAAAATCATTAAATGCTAAAAAACAAACAACCAAACAAAAAAAACCCACAAAACTGTACTACATGAATGAGAAAGGGAATCAATGAGTCAAGTACTCCATGCCAGCCAGGTTCTGTGCTATGGAAGACCCAAGATGCACTCCTGCCTTTAAGGAACTAAGTTTCTAGTGAAATAAGACATATATAGCCATGACCTGTGTTGCTCAATGGTTAGAGAATGGGCCCATTCACTAAAAGGTTGTGTATTAGATTCTGGTCAAGGGCACGTACCTGTGTTGTAGGTTTGTTCCCCTGACCCTGGTCAGGGTGTGTGTGTAGGCTACCAGCCTATGTGTCTTTCATCTCTCTCTCTCTCTCTCCCCTCCCTCCCTCCCTTCCACTCTCTCTGAAAAGCAATGGAAAAAATCAGTGAGGATTAACAACAAACAACAACAACAAAAGACATGCTTAGATTAAAATGTATTTAACAATTAAGGTGTACAATGCAAATGGCTGTTGTCTATCATCTTCAAACTATAATATCCAGATTCTCAGCTTCCTTGTAAATCTTCTCTAAAATTGATCTAATTGAGAATATGCCTATGGTTTCATTGCATAGAAGCATTAGAGGATGTTTAATAAAAGACTTTAAAATATAGAAATATATTTTATTAGAGTAATATTACATAAGGAAGTGCAATCTAATCTAATAAAAGAGTAATATTGAAATTGACCATTTCTACAGGATGCCTAAGCCACACCCACCAGCCAATCAAAGTGGCTATATGCAAATTAACCCAGCCAAGATGGAGGCCGGCAGTCATGGAGCTAGAGTAAACAGCAGGCTTCCATTGCACCAGGAGTAAACTGTCTGCCTAGGCTGGCTGGGCCTCTCTCTGCTCACGGCAACATAGTTGCACCATTGTTTCAATTATAGAAGCCTCAGAGCTGAAGCAAACAGAGGCTTTGGTACCTGCCTAGGCCTGGCTTAAAGCAACAGTGTATCAATTATAGCAGATAAATAAACGCCAGAAACCTGCTTCTAGCCAGCCTTGCTGGGATCTTGGGTCAATAGGAGCTGTGGGCAGCCTGAAACCTGAAAACAGCCCTCAGCCCTTCACCCAGGCTGGCCACACCCCAATGGGGTGAGGGCCCACACAGGGGGGCTTGGCCAGCCTACAAACAGCCATCACCCCCTCACCCAGGCTGGCCAGGTACCCCAGAAGGGACCCAAAATCTGAAGGGACTGTGGGAAGCCTGAAAATGCCCCTCAGCTCCTCACCCAGGCTGCCCAGGCATCCCAGTAGGGACCCCAAACCTGAAGGGACTGTGGGCAGCCAGAAAATGGCCCTCAGCCCGTCACCCAGGCTGGCCACACCCCAATGAGGTGAGGGTCCACACTGAGGGGCTTGGCCAGCCTGCAAACAGCCATCAGCCCCTCACCCAGGCTGACCAGGCACGCTAGCAGGTGGACATCCCCAGAAGGGTCCTAGACTGCTAGAGGGCACAGGCCGGGCTAAGGGACCTCCCAAGTGCACAAATTTTTGTGCACCGGGCTCCTAGTTGAAATATAAGTTTGGGAAGTGGGGAAGAAAGATATAAAACAGTTAAAGGAGAACTTGTTTATGTTACTTCTTTTTATATTTTTATTGAGGTATAAAATCTATACAGTAATGTGCACAAACCACCACCTAAATCAAGATATAGGTAATGCCCCTCTCAACCATAACATTTCAAAGTTAATGTACTTCTTTTCCACCCCAGACATACCATTATTCTGACTTCTTAGGCTTATAATACTATAAATTACTATAGACTTCATGTAAATGGAATTGTATCCATTGTGCTAGGCTTCTTTTGTTCAACATTATGTCTATATGATGCATCTATTGTTGCATACACCAGAGTTCATTCTTTTGGATTGTTGCAAAACAGCTATTTTTAAAGTTTGGTCTGAAGGCCCCTGGGGGAGTTTCTGAGAATTTTCGCGGGGGGGGGGGTCCTTGTGTCAAAATTATTCTCATAATAATTTAGGATTTTATTTGTTTGCCTTTCCCAGTGCATTGATGTTTTCATTGATGGTGCGAAAGCAATGGTGATTATAACTGCTTGACCTTTGCATGAATATTTTTTTAGATACATAATTTTTGTGCCCTCTCTGAAATATCTTTGCTTAACCTGAGGATACAAATATTTTTTCTATTATTCTCTTCCGTTTTATAATTTTAAATTTTACATGTAGAACTAAGATTTATTTTGCTGTAATTCTTGTATATAGTGTGACTTTAGGATCAATAGTTCTTTTTTTAAAAAAATGGATGTCCAATTGTTATAGCACTACTTACTGAAAAACTACTTGTTCTCTCCATTTCCATTGAATTACCCTGGCACTTTTGTCAAAACTCAGTTGAACATATATATATACTTCTTACTCAGTTTCACTTATCTACATGTCTTTCCAATCACTAATGCCATAATTTGAATCCTCTAATCCATGAAGATGGTGTAGTTCTCTATCTAGCTACCTTTTAATTTCCTTTAACCATGTTTGTTCAATTTACAATATAAAGATCTTTTGTTAGGTTTATTCATAATTATCTTATTTTTGGTGTTATTATAACTGGAATGGCTTTTAAAATTTCATTTTCCAATAGTTTTCTGTTAGTATATAAAGATACTAGGGGCCCGGTGCACAAAAATTTGTGCACTCGGGGTGGAGGGAGTCCCTCAGCCCGGCCTGTGCCCTCTCACAGTCTGGGACCCCTCAGTGGATGTCCTATGATGGCCCCAGTCTGCCAGGCGCCTTTTGTGTGTGTGTGTGTGTCACCACTGGGGACCTGCCCCCAGCCGCATCTGAGGCTCGGAGCAGTCCT